>JAHBCN010001242.1:0-125605 GCA_019359885.1 Listronotus oregonensis | reverse complement strand
TTTTTTTTAGAATGTGATTTGATACAATGCCTTTCAAAGGGGACAAATGTTGAATGGCAGTCGCCGTTTTTTCCAATTCAGTTACATGCTTTAAACATGCTCTGTAAGATTTAGAGCTTTTATATAAATGACTTTTATTAGTTAATGCGACTAGTTGCTCTAAAATATTCACATCATACATAGCTTCATGAAATTGACCATTTAAGTTGACATTCAAATATTTCACAGCCAGTGTTGATAGTTTATATGCACCTGGAACTTTTGTACTATCAAAATATTTTTTAAACAATGGTAGCGTATCTGAGAACCCAGCAATTATATTAAAACTTTGCACCATAGAGCATCTTAAAATGGCACGAAGTAAGTGCGATTTGTCAAAATTCACGTTGTGAGCAACAAGTAAGCATGGTTTTGCTGATAAGTTCAAAAACTGTTGAAACCCTTGAAGCGCATCATTTAGCGGAACAGACAAAACTTTTTTTCCATGAAAGTATAATTCACCTTTTATATTTTTTAATCCAGTGTGGACGGAAGCTTTATCACTAATGGTTTGTGTGGGATTTATATAAACGCTAAATGTACGACCTTCACACGATGCCGCGATTTGAAGAATTTCATCTGATTTACTAAAACCTGACGTTTCCAGATCAAAATATACTAAATTACAGGTTTCAGGTGATATTATTATATTAGTGCTTTTAAGTTGTGAGTCATCAAAACGAAAAGAGTTTTCACATGAGTTAGAAAAACCAATATTCGATTGATATTGAATACCTTCCATGCTTTCATTTTTGTTCTTTAATTTTTCACGTTCTTGAGCTACAGCAATTCTTCGTTTTTTAGCATCAGGTAATTTTGCGATTGCTGATCGTTTCAATCGTCGATTGGTGGATTGCTCAGCATACAAACAGGTGTATTGCCCAGGTGCCAGTCCCAAATTCTTCTGGACTTCCATGAGATATGAATCGCCATCATTTTTTGCACATACTGCACTGGCAAGACGAAAACTGGATGATTCACTTCGGCTATAACAAATATTCTTGGGTGCTTTATGAGCCATGATATTGTTGAACGACTCGTTGGCCTGACTAGATGCAGCAATCGAGAATTTATGAGCATTGGCAGCGTACTTAGTAAATAAAGCAGATAGTTCATTGTATAATGAACTATCTAAAAGAATAATTTTTTGTTTATTGGATCCCTCTGTCCGGTTGCACCAAGAACCACAATTTTCGTGGCTATTAAATAAGTGATCAGGAATGCTAAGTAAAGTACTTGCTAGATTTTTACTATTGCCAGCATTTTGAGCAATAGCATATCCAAAACATTTTTTTATATGTTCAATGGTGCCTTTTGTTTTTATTTCCTTGTATTTGGTCAGTTTATACAGTTCCTTACTAAAATTTTTTTTTAAATGATTTCTATCAGAAAGCTTGAAAATTGTTTTTGGGTTTCCTCGCCGTACAGCCGCAATTGTAGAACTGTCCTCATCTCCAATTAATACGCGGGCAGCAAGATTAACTTCTTTAAGAATCTTGCTATTATTTATTAAAGCTGCTCCAGCATCTGCCTCCATCGCCTTCGCACTTCCCTCGAAATTTTTTCGGCAATCGTGGTCATCTTTGCTTTTTCCTAGATCACAATACTTGCATTTTCTTACTCGATCAGCGTAATCTAAAATTTTTCCACTTAAAAATCCAATAATTGTTCCATATCCGTTAAGGCTATCATAACTTCTTCCATTCCCTCGCTTACTCCATCCCATATCATATGAGACAATAATATTGACGATGTCTCCCACAGCTGAGTCAAACTGTGTATTGTTATTGTTATTTTCATCAGCGTCATTTGTAGCTGCTATCAAAGCCTTATGATGAGGATAAATTTCTTTAACGATTTCTTGTGGCCTAGGAAGCAAAAAGGAGATAAATCAGTGATGACAAAGTAATGGAAAAATAAAGTTAAATTTTAGAGTATTTTTAGTTTTCAGCCTATTTTCGAAAATTTGATTCCCAAAAACTTTAAGCCGGAAATAAATTATTTATACTAGGTTTTATTTATTACACGCTTTAGTATGTATAAAAAAATCCCCTAAACCATTTAACTTTTATTAACAAGGTAGTTAAAATAAATTAGTAAAATGACCGTTTTCAAATGGCCGCCAAAAATGTAATTTTTAACCGATCTACTTTTGTCATGGCTAATTCTTTTCGTTGATGTATGCTCTTTAGGCGAGTAAGTCAAAAAAATATTTGCCCTCAATAATCGGTAATATTGCGTTTTAAAGTTTGTGATTTTGAAAAAAATTGCCAACTTTTACCCTTCAGTACAAATTTCTATCAAATAAGAATCGCACAAATATTTGGGAGAACGTAGTGTTCTATAGCCCTTAAGAAGATTTTCTTGGCCCGAACTTCTACACTTGTCAGACAGTTAAAAAATACAACTTTTTTTAACTGTTTAATCCGTTATATCTTAGAAAACAACTTTTAAAATATTTTTAATAGATAATTTTATGATCTACAATTTTTATTTGTGCTAACTTTTTGATAAAACTTTCCATTTTAATGAAAAATGCGAAAAACCCGTTTTTGTGACATTTGACCTTGCATAATATTTTCCAGGTACAGGATCGATGGGGATTTTACAAATAATGGTGCTTAGACAAAAATTAACTACATTCTTAATAAAAGGTAAATAGTTTAGGGGACGAAAATATTTTTTATACGCACTAAAGGATGTAATATATAAAACCTAGTATAAATAATTCAATTCCGGTTTAAAGTTTTTAAGAATCAAATATTCGAAAATAGGCTAAAAGTAGTGAATTTTAGGACTTTAGTCATTCCTTGTGACCTATAGCACTTAGAGGACTAAAAATCAGCTTTTATATTGTACTTCAAGATTTCCGAGTTTAAGCAAATTCGATTGAGCCCTCACGAGAAATTCTTTGAAATATAATTGAATTGGTCATAAAAAACACACACACACAGATATATATATATATATATATATATATATATATATATATATATATATATATATATATATATATATATATATATATATATATATATATATATATATATATATATCTATATATGTTCTAATTTACTTTTGTATATTTTATAATAAATAAAATCATTAGTCTAAAATATCAAAATAACTCAAAAAACTTGTTGAAACATTTTTGCGGAGAACCAAATAAAACTTACAAAAATTTAGACAATTTTTCAATGTTATCAGACACTAATTGCCGTTCTTCTTTGGCTGCTTTCTTACAGCTATCTTGAGCAGCTTTTTCAATTTTGGGACCAACTTCTCTTTCATACCGTTTAAACATTTTTGTGGAAATGGTAGGTATGTTTGCACAAGCCAATATTTTGTTTAGTCCAGAGCAGCCATAGCCAGCATGTAAAGCACCTATAATTAATATTTAGAAATTAGTATTTTATTTAAAAACAATTAGACGATTTTTTTTTAGGGAAGTAACCATAAAATCTAATTTGTTTTTTATTTTTTAATGAAATAATTGTAAGAAATGTATATTTTTAAAACTTACCGAGAACTATGCCCGTGGTAAAGTCAGAATGTTTACATTTTTTATCATCGTTGACGGGATGTAATTTGCCTGTTGATACTGATGATATAGCATCACATTTTTTACATTGGACTTTTAGGGTAGAATGTAACCCTGAACGTATTTCGTCAACGACATCATCAAGACAAAGGACGTCGTTACATTGGCAACATTTTAAATTTTTGCCTAATTCTTTTAAATCCACGACACGAACACCTTCAATTGGGTTAGGCTCAACAGGTTCAATGGTATTAGTATTTCCTTGTTTATTTTTTGAGCTATTTATTATTTTCATTCTTTTATCAAGCACTTTTTTTTTAATAAATTTTCCTTTATAACGTAGTCGGTCTTCCATAATCACTGATTAAATCACAACCAAAATAGTTAGCTAATTGTTTACATCGATTAAACCACAACCGAAATAGTGAACTAATTGTTACATCGCGTATAAACTACTGCATCACAACTTTAGCAAAAGCGGAAACAAAATGGAAAAAAAAAGGTAAAAAATTCGAAGTCCTTAGGCGGAGAAAACGTATTTATAATAAAAATATTAAATAAAAAATATTAAATATATATATATATATATATATATATATAAATAATTATATATATATATATATATATATATATATATATATATTACCAAAGAAATTTCTTAATCCTGAAACTAAGTCCGTGATATTCAACTGAATATCCTAATTTTGATTTCAGTTTTCGAAACAATGTAAAATTCTTAGCATTTGGCTATTTATGTTCCTACATCGAAACTTGACAAAAATTATTTAAAAAATAGCAAAGGTATTTTTCAATTCCTATCTTAACTTTTTTTAAAACAATGCTACTATAACAAAAATAACGGTATAAAAAAGATTAAGTAAAAAGACAGTTAAATAAACAAGTGAAACTTTGCTTCATTTATAGATTATAGTTTTTAAGATCCATTGCATTGATTGTAAACAAAATTTAAAGGATTTATACAGCAAAGAGTGTGGGACAGCTGTATCCCGGGCATTATAAGAGTTGAAGAGAAAAAAATATTGTAACAGGTAATTTTAAATGGCTGAGGCTTACATCCCATTTGTATTATTATACTTAGCAAATCCTTTATATTATTTGTAGTTTCATGAAATTTCTATATGTATTTGATATATCATCTCCAAGAGCCTACATTACTGAAGTTATATTAACAAAAGAGCTGTTTTTTAACTTTTTGCGAGGTATTTGTTGCGCGATGCGAACCTATTAAACGGTGTCATGGGGTATTAAGTTGATAACATGATGATTTCACATATAAGCACTAAGAATACCTAAGAGGCTTCTTTTGCGAGCGTTGACATCATTTCATGCGACTAGATAATACATAAACGAATCCTATTTATCAGACTACGTCAGAATAACGCAAATTTGTCATCAAATCCTATTTATCAGACTATGTTAGAATGACGCAAATTTGTCAATGCTCGCTGAGCACAGATTTCAAAGAAAGCTTCCTGGGTGTAGCAGCATAGCGCACAGCATCGTACAGTATGCGTAAAAAATCACGTTCAAAACAAAACCTAAAAATTTAAAACTGGCGGTTTAAACAATACGAAATAATTGACTGTGATCGTCAAATATCGAAAATTTTTATTTTTATTTTTTTAACATTTTATAAACATATAATAAATTTTAAGATGTTTGACTTAAAATAAGTTTTTGTCAAGCCGTCATATTTTCCCATAAACGAGTGATATCACTTCGTACCACCTGTAATTGGTACCATAGGACCTGATAGCTTTAAAAAAGTTAGGATATAAAAGGGAAATTCGTTTTTTCTATTGCAAGCAGTTTTCCCCTTAAGTACGCAGTCACAGTGAAAAAATTTGGGTTGATTTTCAACTATCATTATTTCGAAAACTGATAAATATTGATAGAGTATTTTACACAAAAATGCTTAAAATTGGCCATATAAAACAGTGTGAAAAAAGGGAAACACACCGTGGAAACATCGTGGATATGTTCCACACTTCCCAGGTTTTCACACTGTATACATAGTGTATAACTATAAATTTAAATTATAATTTATTGTATTTTTTTATCCATCGTAGCTTCAAAGAGTAAAAACCGTGGATTCATTGTTTAATGCGGTGAATACTTACTATGTATTTATCATGGCTATGCTGGGTAAGTGCCGTGGGAAGCAAGAAACCACTGCAAAGCAAACAGGTTCCACGAAAAAAAGGTTTCCCAAATTGTGGTTTCCAAATGCTTAATTTATTTATTATGTAGGTATATAATATTATATGTATAATCAGTAACAATAAAACCCTGAAAATAGTCTTAACGCCGCTTATGTCTGGCTCCTAAAAATAAACATCAGCCCAGTAACAAAAAATATACAGACGACCAAATAAAATTACATATTTGCGCAAGCTATCTTCATATGAAAACTTACCTGATCCACCCGCCATCCGTCGTCGCATGCCGCATTGCCAAATCCAAACAGCATTCCCCAATAGATTAAATAAACTTTAAAAAATGGTTGAAAGAACTATAAAATATATTAGTTTTTATACTTAAGTACATATAAAACCTAAAGATTAGACCTGTATTTAAAAAATATAGGTCTTGTATTTATCAAAAGAAAGCATTAAGTGCTTAATTTTAAAATGTTAAGCTAAATGTATTCAAAATTTGGCAACAACTTTCTGTTGTTTTTAAACAAGTAAAGCTGGACTGTACAAGGCGAGTAGGAAAATAAATATCCGACGTTGTCAGATTTTTAAGTATGCTAATTTATCGTAATACGATAGTGTGAGGGGTACAGCCATGTTAAAAAATCTTGGCCTGCAACCATAGTGCCTTAGCTGCTGTATACTATGGGTAGTAAGCCAAACGTTTTTGACTGGACTGTAGGGAAAGAACTACCTTAAATTACATAAGTGTTAATTATAATGGAAGAATATTATTGTTTTTAATTGACTCAGATGCGAGCATTTCTTGTATTTTTGAGAACTCTTTAATTAATAATGAAATAGTAAACACTAGAAAAACTAAAAATACAAGGAATAGCCGGATCCACATTATCTATCGGTACCACAGAAATTAATTTTTCAATTAAGAATGGAAATTTTTCCAATAAGTTTGTTGTCGTAAAAATTTCGATTCTCATATACAGAGTATTAGGTGTAGATTTTCTTTCTAAATATTCAGCAATAATTAATTACGAGACATTTTCAATTTCTTTAAAAATAAGAATGGGATACAAAAAGTAGTGCCACTACAATCCAAATATGATTATTATACTATTATTCCCCCTGAGATGCGAAGTAATTAAATATTGTTACACGGATGAAAGAGATGAATGCGTTGTGATGAATGATTTAATATGTGAGGGAGTAATTGTAGCAAGTACCTTAGTAAAACCAGAAAAAAAAAGAAATTCCGGTACGAATAATGAATATAACGAACGAGAAATTAGGGTAAAAAATTTTTAGCCAAAGCTAAATAAACTAACAGATTACGATGTATGCAAGTTTGAAAAAGTGAGATATCGGTCCAAAGGGTAGAAAAAGTGCTTAATCTAATACAGACACCTTCAGCAAATATCGAGGAAAGTGACTCAATCCATAGCATTTGTGTTAAGTATGCAGACATTTTTCACTTAGATGAAGATCCTTTAACAGTAACCAATGCCTATCAGCAAAAATAAGGCTAAAGAAGATGCACAACCTGTATATATCAAGCCATACAGATTACCACATGCACAAAAAGAGGAGATACATAAACAAATCGGCGAAATGTTACGAAAAGGCATCATTGAGGAAACAAGGTAGGGAAAGGTCTTCACCTTTGCTAATTGTGCCGAAAAAAGCAGATAGTGATGGTGTTAAGTCACATAGGGTAGTGATTGACTACAGGATGCTCAATAAAAAATTAAGGGGTGACGAAAAGTTTCCATTGCCAAACATTACTGAGATTTTGGACTCCTTGTCCGGAGCAATATATTTTTCTCATTTAGACTTAGCGCAAGGATACTACCAGGTAGAGTTACATCCTAAAAGCCTACCGTGCACAGCATTTATGACAGAGAGAGGACAATTCCAGATGAAAAGATTGCCTATGGGTCTAAAAATTAGCCCAAGTGCATTCTCCAGGCTCATGACAGTGACAATGGCTGGATTAAACTATGAATCATGCTTTGTCTACTTAGACGATCTAATTGTCTTTGGTAACTCTTTACAAAATCATAACAGGAATTTGCTAAAAGTTTTTCAGAGACTCAGGAAAGCAAACTTAAAGCTTAATCCGAGAAAATGCGAATTCTTAAAGAAGGAAATTCTCTATCTAGGACATATCATATCGGCAGATGGTGTTTCACCAGACCCAGAAAAAATTCGAGCTATGGTCGATTATCCAGTTCCAAAAACTACGGAGGAGGTAAAGCGATTTGTCGCATTTGCTAATTACTATAGGAAGTTCTTTGCAGAAATAGCCCAACCGTTAAATAGTCTGAGTCGTAAAGGCAAAACTTTTCAGTGGACAGACGAGTGTAAACATGCATTCGAAACACTAAGGCAGGCGTTGGCAAAGCCTCCCTTGTTACAATATCCAGATTTTTCAGAAGAAAACGAGTTTGTGCTCAGAACAGATGCTAGCGGATACGCATTAGGTGCGGTTTTGTCAAATTCAAATGACAGACCGGTCGCCTTTGCTTCCAGAACATTAAATAAGGCAGAAAGGCTTTATGCGACGGTAGAGGGAGAATTGCTCGGGATAACATGGGCAGTAAAGCATTTCAGGCCATATCTCTATGCCAGAAAGTTTAAAATTTTAACTGACCATCGTCCGTTAATTTATTTTTTTAATTTGACAAATCCGTCAAGCAGATTAACGAAATTTAGGTTAATATTAGAAGAGTACGATTTTACGGTACATTATGTCAAAGGCTCGGAAAATGTGACAGCAGACGCACTATCGCGTATAGTTATAGAATCTAAAGACTTAAAAGGAATGAATGAAAAAATACGTGAGAGTGTGAATGTGTTAACTAGAGCTCAAGTTAGAGATAGAGCGGGTTTTGTGTCAAAACCAGAACTAACCACAACCGTGGAGACAAAAGACGTACAGACCGGAGGCGATAGGCTTGATCACCCTGTTGTAGCCGAGGTTTTAAAACGTCCCAATGACACGATTGAATTAAAAGTAGTGTCTAAAACAGAGTTTGCAAAACTTAAAAAATTGCAATTTTACCAGTACTGTGATAATTTTATTTACAATGTGAATTCACAAACTATGTATTTTTACCAGAACAGTCGATCAGCGTATGACTTAGGTACATCGTTGAGACATCTGGACAAATGGTGCATAGAAAATAATATTCCGGAAATATATATATATTAAGAAATGCAGAAAGTGCAGAATTTTTAAATTTACTAAGTAAATGTAAATCGCATATGTTAGAACTGACTATAAAAATAAATATAGTTCGGGATGCGGAACGTATAACAGAAAAAAAATTAAGACATATAATCTTAAATGATTTTCACACGTTACCAACAGGTGGTCATGCGGGTGTACAACGCATGTACAACAATATAAGGAAACGATATTTTTGGGCAGGTCTCAAAGGAGACGTAAGCCACTTTGTCAAAAACTGTGATAATTGCCAAAGGTATAAGCATTCAAATCCGAAGAAGGTACCAATGGTAATAACAAGTACAGCTAAATCGGCATTCGAAAAGGTTGTACTTGACCTTGTAGGCCCTCTACCTGAGGATAGCCAAAATAAAAAATACATTTTGACGCTTCAGTGCGACTTAACAAAGTTTGTGGAAGGATATCCAATAGAGGATAAGGAAGCTAAAACAGTAGCAAAGTCATTCGTAGAAAATTTTATACTACGATATGGGATACCTTGTGAAATCCTAACGGACCAAGGTTTGAAGTTATGTCTAGCACGTTTAAAGAAGCTTGTAAACTATTAGGGATCCAACAGTTAAATTCTACAGCATACCATCATGAAACGCTTGAGGTCTGGAAAACTCACATAAACATTTGGGTGCGTATTAGCGTATGAAATTGTCAAAATATAAAGAAAGTAATTGGAGCGATTGGGTATCGTATTGGTGTTTTTCATATAACAACACGGTAAACACCTCAACACGCTCAACGAGCTTGTATTTGGTAAAATAAGCAAAATCCCGTCAAACCTTACTAATCAAATCGATCCTATTTATAATTTTGAGGATTACCCATTTGAGTTAAAATTTAGATTGCAGACTGCGTGGAATGATGCAAGAAATAACTTAATTGTCTCAAAACTAAGCGTATAAACTCCAATAAAAATGCAATAGCTATAATTATAAAATCGGAGACATGGTCCTAATAGAAAACAAAAATGTAGAAAATAAATTAGCACCTTTGTTTAAAGGTCCATTTAAAATTTTAGATATTAAGAATCCCAATGTAGTTTTAAATGTAAATAATAAGCCTAAGGAGGTACATAAAAATATTATTAAACCTTATTTTTAAGTCTTAAATTGTACATAGTATATAAGATAGCAGAATGAAAAAAGTTCAGAAAACATTTTTTTTTCAACTTTGCGGGGAAGGTGTAATGGATTCATGCTTAAACAAAAGGCTAAAGATATAATCTTGAAAGGTTAGTCCCTAGTACTTGTTAGGTCATCAATCTATTGCACGTATCAAAGCCATTGACCGTGAAGGTTAACAGGTATATTATGTTATGTTATTATTTAAATATTAGTTTATATAACAATACTGATATATTATTGTAAACTGTGTATATTAAATGATGTTTGTTTTAATGTTTAAATATATATATATATATATATATATATATATATATATATATATATATATATATATATATATATATATATATATATATATTATATATATATTAGATACATATATATATATTAGATATATATAGATATATTATATATTTATTTTTATATTATTATATATTAAAAGTATATTTATACAAAATATCTTGTTTATTATTGATATAAGATACTACGAACCAAGTACAAAAACAAAGTACACCACATTAAACTTTTTTGCCAATTTTTGTAAATCGCTCTTTTTAGCCTTGTTTTACTTTTAATTACTATAAATAAAGCAAAAGGTAAAGGAAAATATTTATATTTTATAAACAGAGTTTAGCCTTCCAGGCATCGAATGGGCCAATGCCCGGGCGTAGTCCGAAATTCCTCGTAACTTATTCTACGCCTCTAAAATTTTATCCTTAAGTCCGTTTACATTTTGTGCCCTAAGCTCAGTTTCAATATTTATTTTATTAAGTAATAAGCCCCAAACATTTTCCATAACATTTAAATCCGGACTACGTGCGGGCTACAGTAAAACCCTGCTCTTCCAACCATTTATCGGGCCGTATGAACGGGACAGTTATCTTGCTAAAAGATAAAATTTCTGCTCGGATATCGATCCAGTACAGAAGGAAGTATGATATTCTGTAGTAGATCTATTCTATATATACCTTGGCATTGAACCTTCCTTCGATAAAATAACATACACCAAGTCCTTGTGCACTCAGCCACCCCCAAACATTTACCAAAAATCGCCCATTACCTACTTCTGTCCTTTTGGGTATATTTTTTTATCAAATCGTGTTCCTTGAGGCCTGTGTAGTATAGGGTATATATCTTCAGTATCCCATTGTAGCACGACTGCAACACTTTTTCATCGGTGAATATTATATTTTCCCGAAAAATCGGAGGTTCCAAGTTAAATTGTAGAGCGAATCCAATGCGTTGTTCTTTATTTGCATTTGTTAAAAACGGTTTTAAGGCTGCCGGGTGGCAGCGCAATTGGGATATTTGCCTTATTCTTTGCCGTGCCGTTCTAACCGATGCTGAGAAATTGCTTTCCGTTTTTTCTGTAACTACAGATTTAAATGGTTGGTTTCTCAAAACATTAACTAAATTATTGTCTTGTTCTTGATTCGATAATTTGGGGCGACCACTTCCAGTTCTTCTCTCAAAGGAGTGTGTTTCTTGCCATTTTTTTTAACAAAATGAATAGTACTCTCTCTAGCTCTGTTAAGCTCTTTCACCACATCCCTTTCTGGCTAACCCTCCTGCTCAATAAAATGAATGATTAATACTTTTTTATCCAAAGTTACGTTTGGCATTTTAAAAAATATTTTTAGATACTGACAACAAACACCTGTTACCTTATTCGGTTTTTCAACAGGTATTTATATTCAGTAGGAGGTGGTATAAGCCTATTTTACGAGAGGGAAAAAATTGCCCAAGATTAAATGGCCGTTACTGTACATCTGTGCAAAGTTTGATTAAAATCCTCACCGATGTAATATTGTCGAAAATTACCCAAAAAATACCCAACTATAAGATATGATTTTAGTATATTATTTTGAACCACAAATCGCAACATCCACTTTAAACTAAGTATATTGATACAGAATGATGCAGGGTTAAAGGGTTCTTCTAGACAAACACAAACGACGCGACGATTTAAAACTTAGTACCTAAATCCTAAACAAATATTGTATAAGTTAAGCTCTGTTTATTTAGAACAAACTTTACTTTTAATTACCCCATTTATAGTTATTTAATATTAGTAAATTAGTAGAAATTTATGAAGGCTAACATGATATTCAAAATTGTTGTGTAAAATAAAGAAACAAGCATATGTTAACTTCGATATCATTGAATTGTGGTTAAAACGTCGCACTTTTTATCAAAAAATTTGTGATTGTTATGTAAGATGTGGTCAGTAAAAAATACTAAATGGTTTTATCGGCTAAAATTTGTTTCTTGCAGCTTCAATTTCTGTTTTATTTTTTCTTTGCTTACCTATGTTTTTATTTTTGAAAATAAAAATTATTAAAAATTGTTATACTTTCTATCTTACTGCTTGAATCTTGTTAACATCAAGAGGTAAAGCAAAGGTAATATTGCGCATTTTATTGCTTCTTTTAATAATATTACAGAAAAAATAAAAAATGTGCGTTTTAGAGTTATACTTTTCTATTTTATGGTAAGTATAAGTAAAACAACTTTTATGGAACAACTTTTTAAGCAGCCGAGAATGGTACTATTTAGTTTTTAAGTTGTCGTATTTTTAATAGTCCAAAAATCACATTCATTGCCAATTTGTGATGTTCCAGAACCTTTATAGTCCGGGACATTTAGGTCAAAATCAACCGAAATAAAGAAATTTTTAATGTCAGCAGATATCGAGATGCGGTTTTCAGCATTGTGTTCAGAAAGCTCCCAGAAAAACAGTCTATATGGTGTGGTTATGTCATTTTTCGAAAAATGCATTCTGGTACAATAAATGCATTTTGTAATTGCGTAATTGCTTGCAATATTATAAGAACGACTGGAAACTCGGAAAAATTGCTTGAAAATCGTTACTCGGGGGTTTTCGGGGATCCCAAATTAAATTTCGGCATTAGAATTACCGGGGGCGCTCGGGGGTCGCTCTGCGGGGATGTCCGGGGATTATTGGGGGGGAAATTGCAGCGTCCATAAAAATCAGCCAAAAATCGTTACTCGAGGGTTTTTGGGGATGCCGAATTCAATTCTGGCATTAGAATTACCCGGGGGCGCTCGGGGGTGGCTCTTCGGGGAAAGGTAATTAAGAAAGTGAAAAATCGCAAATTATTAAAATAATATTTTATTTAAATAATAAATGGTATTTTTTATTAATATTAAATTATCCATCATAAAGTTCAATTTTTAACATAAATACTAAACATCTTCAAACTCTTCTTCTTCCTCTTCTTTATCTTCTTTCTCGTCACTATCCTCGGCCTGGTTGGAGGTGCCTTTTTGGTTTGAACAATTGCTAACCACAACCCACTTCGTCGGCACCCGCACCTTGTGCCACAGTTGGTTTCACAGGTACAAGAGATACTGCTTAAAATTTCATCGGGATCGGCTTCGTGGATCATGGTGACAGGACTGAGCTCTCCATCCTCCAATTCCCACCCTCATCCTAAAGGATTTAAGGTCTCGTCTTGACTTTATGAACTATACTAAGTGTGTACTTGAAAATAGATTCGCTTGATATGTTTGGTCAACGCATTGACAGTCGGGATTATGCGTGCAAGATCGATTTATTTTTAGATTTGCTGGCAAAACCCCCGAGTAACGTTTTTCGGCTGATTTTCATGAAATCTGCAATTTTTCCACCAATTAACCCCCGGGCTCCCCCGCAGAGCCACCCCCGAGCATCCCTGGGTAATTTTAATGCCAGAATTAAATTCGGCATCGCCTAAAAATCCCCGAGTTACGATTTTCGGCTGATTTTCATGAACGCTGCAATTTTATTTTTACCACAGATATAAGCTCTTTGTAAAAAAATTATTAAACTTTTTATAAAATGGGTGACAAAAATATTTCTTATAGAAAGTCTCTTTCCGTTTCTCTTTTATTAATTACTCATTATGGTAAATTATTCTTAAAAAATTAACTGTAATAAAAAAATATTTTTAAGACTTAACTGGCTTTTTACAAATTTAACCTAGAATAGATGTCCATATATGAAAGAAAAGTTAGTAATGTATGTCCATAAAAAAACCTTGGATTAAAAAATAACTTGCACTATTCTCTACTCGTCTAAAAAGTGATGCAAGAAAAGATTTTTAGTATTTATCTATCAACAAATATATGTCAGAAAAAGTGTTAAAAAAATAAGAAGTTATAATTTTTCATAAATATCTTTAAAAGTATTAAAAATTTTAATTTTTCCAAAACCAGGCATGTTCTGCCCACTTCACGGGTCTCAGTAGGGCAGTCGCAAGTGCACGATCCATAACCAAAAAATAAATCTCTTTTTAAATACAAACAAACATAGAAAAGGAAAGAAAAGCAGTTGTCGTACACCCACCCATTAAAAAACGCATACACATGCGACTTCTCAGACGTTAAGCGACAGATCCGGCACGTTAAATTTTCATTTCATTTTTGTTTGGAGTTTATTAAAAACATAATTTTGCTAAAAAGTTTATAATTACCTAGCATTTCGCTTTTACGGCGTGGTCTTCAAAATTGTCACTATCTTATTTTCTTCCTGTTCTCGCGAGATATTGCCCCCGTTCCCATCTCCTATATCGCATCTCATCACATTACGCTCCCCAAGTTCCGTAATCCACCTCACACTCCGCGACATAGCACGTGTAGTGCGACTGAGCAATTTTATTTTATTTGGTATTATTTTTAATAATAAATGATGTTTGTGAATGAGTTATAACAAATTACTTATACAAACTTTATCTTTCCTATTAACTCTTTAGGGGATAAACTTCCAAAAATTCTACCACTTTCTATTTTTCTGGGTTATAAGAGCCGAATTATTAACTTCCACATTAACAACTTTAAAAATAACGTTTTTTATATACAAATTTTATCCCCATTTCAACCCTCCTAGAGATGTTATTAAAAAATGTTTAAAAGATCGTTTTTATTCGTAATTAATAGCCTATATACCAATTTTTATATTTTTAAGTCCAGAAATGACGAAGTTCCTTACAAACTTTCATGTCCCATTTTACCCACTTAGGAGGGAGTTACTTTTAATTCTTTGTTAGCTGACGTCTTTTATTTTTCTGGGTATTCAGGAGCCCAATTACCAACTCCCATATTTACAACTTCAAAAATACCGATTCTTTTATCCTTTTAACATCATTTTATCCGCCCAAAAGATCTATTTCAAAAATGTTAAAACAGAACCCTTTAAATTGTAATTAATAGCCTACATACCAATTTTCATACTTCTAAGTCCGAAAATGACAAAGTTCCATGCCAACTTTTACCCCCTTTTTTAACCCCTTAAGATTTTCCCTAAAATCCTTTCTTAGCTGTCGTCTCCGAGTTTTCTAAAAAACATTATAATTACCAACTCCCATGTTTGCCACTTTAAAAATGACAATGAAATTCCCCACTAAGCAAAAATCATCCTAATTACGTTAGATTTATGTTTTCTTGTTTCTTTGTTACGTTAATCATCTTGAAACAATAACAGCGCCTTGAACCTAATAGTTTCGTTATATTTCCTTCAACTTAACAAAATCCTAGTTACGTTAAAAATACAACGTTTTGGTTTCGAAACTTACACGGCCTCGTTACGTATTTTGCATTGGTTATGCCTATAACACATATTCTGAAACACCCACGTTATATAATTTACGTTATAAAGAGGATTTTTCAAGGGCTTTAATAAGCGTTCTTGTTATGTTGATTATAAACAAACTAGTATTCTGTAATATTTCCATTAATCAATTAACATTAAAAGATCTTTTGGATCCATAATGTGTGGTTTATGATAATAATACAGAATGTTCAATTAAGTATGGTACAGCTTTAAAATAAAAATCAGTATAATGATGATGGCTTTGAAATTCACTAAACCTATTAAGTTGGCGACTTTATCATTAGGGGGCGCCCGATACCAAGTATATTAAAAAGGACAAACTTTTTGTAAAAATGTTGATATTAAAGTAATCGATCACGGAGTTGATTAAAATTACTGAACGATTTTTTACGCTTTTCCACATATATTATTTTCTGTTAAACTTCTGAAGTGGGCGAAAATTTACTTATATGCAAAAAAGCACTGACAAAATGAAATCAATTTTTTAAAACGAAGGCTGGTCGAGTAAGAAAAATTTGATTAAATATCCTTTGTGTTTACGTTTTGTTAAACTAAAAGTGTAAAATACCCCTTTTATTATTAAAACCCCAAAAAATTATTTAATTAACCATAATAAAAAATTGTTTACCTCAAAGCTTTAGCATTTTTATGTATAAAAGTAAATTTTGCGTCCATTTTTTTATTAAAAATGCCACTGAAAAAATATGGATGTAAAAATATGTTGTAATAAATAATCAGTTAATGTTGATAACCATTTTTTTTCGCCGACCCCGTAATAATACAATTGTTTAAAGATAAAACCAGTGACGAGTGACTATTTCTAATAAAAAAATACTTATATAAAATATTGGGAAAAATTTATTTATAAGAATATCTGATGTCTACAACTCTCCTTTCACATTTTCCGAATTTGTGTACAGACTATTTAATATGCAAAGCTTATCCACACAATGTGTAACAGTTCATATATAGAAATGTTCATGTGATAATGTTTATCTTTCTTAATTTACTTTATAAAAAATCTTAAATATTTTGTGATGTGTAAATGTGAGTAATATTTAAAAAAAATAAAAAGGTCTAAAGTTAGGTATAAAAAAATGCCTATATAATTTATAAATATTTATTAAAAATCAATTGTATGTACATGTATTTTTAATATCCATATTCTGTTCTATTTTTTCCTCTGAGTTGCACCTGGAAAAAGAAAACTCTGTAAAATATTTGCCCCAATACTTTTAGTTACTGACATAATTGCTTTATTAATAAAGAAGATAATTTTATAATACTTGTTTGGCAAAAAAAGCTGTATTTGCAGAAAGTGTCATAGCTACCTTATTTTACCTAATATAAAGGATAAAAACCCTATGTTGGCTTAAAAGCCTGCAATTTTTTTTTAATACATAGTCGGCATTTTCTCTAATATTAGCAACTCGATTAGCCATTACTAAATGGTAGAGAAAACTACTGATAAACCATCCAATTTTGAAAAAGGATTTAGAAACTTTGTATTATATTATTATTTTGCTTCTATTGATAAACAATTTAATTAAAAATTCAATTTATCTCTTAAAGAATTTTACTTACAGTTATACTAATTACGTCACTTGAGCATGTTAAACCACAGCCCCTCTTTTTCACTGCCAATCCACTTTCTGATTAGTTGTTATTTGAAAACAGACTGTACTGCATCTACAATTTGTTTCATAATTAATTTTCTAATAATTTAATTATTATTACATATATAATACATCACAGTGAATAGTTTAAGTTAAAACTTTGATAAAATAAATTTAACCGAAGTATTTTATTTATTTAAAATATCAAATTTTTGCTTCTTAAGTGCACTAAAAAAGTTTTTTTTCCGTTTTATCGGATAATACCCATTTTCTGGAGAATTTTTTGGCCAGAAGATAACTTTTTCCCGGGCTAGACCGGGAAAATACTTTTGCCGGGCTCATTTGTCACTTTTCTAGTCTTATTTGTCACTTTGCACTTCCATAAAATGGAAAATAAGCTGCTAATTTTATTTAATTATTTTTTTAATTTATATGTATCTAGGAGATGGGAGGTACCGAATGGTAACTTTATCTTAAGGAAACGACTGATCTTTATAATCAGGATTTTTGGTCAGTTTATCTATATACCTACGTACATAAAAACTAAAGCATAAAAGAAAATAGTGTAATCTACTTACTTTCCGATCCATATTTTCCTTTAATATTACGAGAAAAAACATTAAATTCACAACACAAACCACTACTTGTTCTTAAAATGCAAAGAAATAAGCATAGTAAGGTTTATGCCCGGTTTTATAAACAGGTGTTAACTTTAATCTGAGATTTAATCTAGGATTAGTACGAAGATGACTCGTTTTATAAACCGAGGTAGGTGTTAACTCTACCCCACCGTTCTAGCCGGGGTAACTCGAGAATCCGGTGTTGGATCATGCGCAAAATGGTCATCAGGGCATTTTTTTAGGGATTTTTGTAGACAAATCAAAAAGTGTTTGAAGTGTCTTTGAACTTTGTTATGCTTGTTAATTTTACTATAAGTGTGTAGTTTTGTGATACGTACAAACCCTAAATAATATATTACAAAGATTTTTTGATTTCTTTATCTATACAAAGATAAACCGTAAATATTTACAAATTTCAAAAATGTAGGGTTAAGTCAACGGTAATTCTTCTTCTTCTTCTTTTTTTGATGACCAAATCAACGATTTTGCTACATTCGTATGACTGCCTAATCCTAGTGTTAACACTAGAGTTACCCCAAGATTCTTAACACCAGCTTATAAAACCGGGCGTTAAGGTTATGTACTAATCTTCCTTTCTAAAGCTGGCGTCGTTGTTAAAAAATCGTATATTCTCTGTGCGGACTACTTTTAAACAAACGAGGTCGATATGTTAAATTATAATCATATCTAAAACGTATATTAAGAGATGTATCGAACTTGTATCTAAAAGACCATTCTCTACATGGCAACATTTTAACGTTAATATAAAAGTACATAAAAGTTACGTCAGTAAGATGTTTGTTCTATACCGTATTAAAAATATTCACAAGGGTATGTTACAGAAACGAAAATTATCAGTAACAATTCAAGAAAACGAAACAGACATGATAAAATAACGTTTAAAATTAAACGTTATCACAGTTACTTTTGAATAACGTTACAAAACGTGCTAAAGATGTTCTTTGCTTAGTGGGTAAAAACTCTTAACCCCATTTTAACTCCCCATAAAATCTATTCTAAAAATGTTAAAATAAAACATTTATAATCGCAATTAATAACTTACCTACCAAATTTTCATACTTCTTAGTCCAGAAATAACGAAGTTCCATACAAACTTTAACCCCCCATTCTATGCTTTTAGAAAGGGATTTTCCTAAAGTTTTTTTGCAGCTATCGTCTCCAAGTTTTCTGGGAAAACCTAAGCCCAATAACCAACTCCCATATTTACACTTTAAAATTACAATAAATTCTGTACAAACTTTCATCCCCACTTTAACTTCCCGAGAACATACCAATTTTCTTACTTCTCAATCGAGAAATGACGAAGTTCCATACAAACTTTCATCTTCCATTCTACCCACTTAGGAGGGAGTTACCTTTAAGTCTTTGTTAGCTGACGTCTTCTATTTTTCTAGGTAATCAGGATCCCAATTGCCAACTCCCATAATTACAACTTTAAAAATAACGATTTTTTTTATACTTTTAACACCATTTAAACCGCCCAAGAAATCCATTTCAAAATGTTAAAACAGAACCCTTTTAATAATGATAAATAGCCTACATACCAATTTTTATACATCTAAGTCCGGAAATGACAAAGTTCCATGCCAACTTTTACTCCCCTTTCTACCCCTTTAGATTTTTCCTTAAATCCTTTCTTGGTTCTCGTCTTCAAGTTTTCTGAGAAAACATAAATCTAATTACCAACTCCAATATTTGCCACTTCAAAAATGACAATAAATTCTGTACAAACTTTCATCCCCATTTTAACTTCCCAAGAAATCTATTCCAAAAATGTTTCCAAAGATTTTTAGTTGCAATTAAAAACCTACTTACAAATTTTTATGCTTTTCAGTCCAGAAAAGTATATATATTTATATATATATATATATATATATATATATATATATATATATATATATATATATATATATATATATATATATATATATATATATATATATATATATATTTTATTTTCTTTTCGTGTTTTTAAGAAAATCAAAGTTGACTATACCAAAACCCATTTTTTTAAATTGTACCAAATTTTTTTAATGTTTTAAGTCCGCCATCCTTTTAGTCTTTTTAGTGCACTCTTACAGATACACCCACATGTTTCCTTTATTTTATTATTTATGGAGAATAATATACAAAATCTACTAGTTTTTGAGGCCACTTATATCGTTTTTTTTTGTAGGTGGTCTGTATAGACTCATTAAGGGTAAATAATGCATTAAATAGATTAAAAACAAAATACGGGACTTTCACTTAATACAAATGAGCGGTCCATTAAATTTATGAAACGATAGCATGAAGGTCTAGTGGACAGAGTAATTATGAGGCTATTTTTAGAATAATAGGTATTGTTTTTTAATAGTAAAATCTACTTAGTTTTACAGGGCTGAACGTTACGATAAATAAGTGGACAAAAAAAAGCTGAGGTAAAAAACATTCAGACAATCATATGTATATTCTTTGAATTTCTTATATTTCAAATAAATATTAGTGTGTGTTTAAATGTCAAACACATATTCACGAAATGGAATGACTTAAAAAAAAACTAAGAACATAACTTTTAAAAGTAATTAAAAACTAATGGTAAATTAATTTCCATAAAAAGGTATTAATAAAGTTAGGTATAATAATTATTTAATTTACAGTTCAATAATTACACAGGTCCACAAAAAAAATTAGTGTTGCATCTAAAGTCAAAATTGGGGGTCAAACAGCAAAAAATGGAAAAAAAGCCGGCAGAAATCAGCTACGACGGAATGTTTGGATTACGACTATATAAACTATAAGAGATGTAAAAAAATCTTTAAACAAAAAATACAGCTTTTTTAAGTGTCTATATAAAAAAATGTATAAACATTTTTAATAGAATTAATAATAAAGGAGATATAAACGGAACTGTAATTTTTACAAAAAAAAAATCAGTTCAAAATAGTAAAAAAATATTAATGTGATTTTTAAAGTTTTTTTTTTATTATAAATTATTTATTTGATTTAATTAAATCCCAAACTACTTCATAATGTGCAAAAAAATCAAAAATTAAAAAAAAAACATTTTTTCCAGGATTATACCTTGAAAGAATCCCGAGAATTCGGTTTTTTGATTATAACTCAAAAAATATTGCATTTAGACAAAAGGGTTATATAACTTAAATTAAAGGTCTTGAAAAAATACATAGTTTATGTCAGATAAATGTGGTGTACTTTTCTAGTTTTTAAGATATTGTCGTTTTAAATTAAAAAAATCGTAAATCGTGTATCTAAAATTAAACCTTTTCTTGATTTTTTGCTGTTTAACCCCCAATTTTGACTTTAGATTTGTATTCAGCGACAAAAAATACGTCAGAAAATCTTAGTCCGACACCCACCACATACAACTTTTTTTTTGTGGACCTGTGTTATAAATACGAACATCAAAAAACTACCAAGTTTAAATACTAAGAACAAAAGTAGAGTAACGTAAAAAAAAAAAGGTTAGGAAAATAAACAAAAAAAAGTGCAATATAAAAAGATAATAGGTTAGGAGATTAAGCAACAGTAAGTGCAGATGTCAACAAAAACTTCCATTAAATTTTTAGGTTTTTGCCTTTAATGGAAGAATCAATCAAGACTCATAAAAATAGCAATTAATTTCTTTTGGGTGAAAAATTTTCAAAAAATGATTGTTTAGAATTTGTTATTTAAACGGGCTCAAGGCGGATATTTTCCGACGCGACGTTCAAATATTTTGTGACGACTATATGAATAAACTTTAATTATCCGATTTAAATTTAGTAAACTGACTATTAAGCTTTATTTTATAACTTGTTTATCTTCGATTTTCACTTATAATATCCCTAGTGCATAAATTATTACCGGAAATTTTTTTTTATTACGAATATTTTGAAAAATTTTCTTAAAATATTCGTGACCGAAGGAAAATTTCCGGTAAGTAATTTAAGCTCGTGGGATATTCGGTAAGAAAATTTTGAACCCAGTATAAATTTCGAAAATGTTGGATATTTTTATTACAAATGACAAAAAGTCAAACTAATATAGTGAGGCCATGAATGACAAACAATTGAGTGTCAATACGGCAATACGGCACTACTGTCAATACGGCACTATGTCAGTGGTTATTACTTGTCATCGTGTTCGTGCAATCAAGTGCAAATTCTGATTTATTCATGTAAATAAAAGTGTTTTTTAAAATGTCCCGTTTTGGAAAGGAAAGTCAAGACATTATTAGGGAAGAAGTTCAACACTTAATTCCGATAATAGAAAAAATCGAAACTGAGTGTTTGGAAACAGTTTTTGAATTTTGTAAAGAAAAGTCCTATAATATTGATGATGAAAATATTTCTACTGAACAGCTAGCCCATGTCTTAGAAGATTACGCCTTTAATATAAAAGAAACAAAATGCCGACGATTATAAAGAAAGTGTTTTAAAAAGTTATGTTTAATTCCACGGCTAAGCAATTGCAAGAAATGTTTTTTAATAAATATAATAGAAAGTTTGCCCCTGTTTTCTGATGTTGAGTTTGTAGCAGCCAGAGCAGCACGGATGCCAAAAGACGACAACTTAAAAAGGACCCCTTTAAAAAAGGAAATTAAGTGCTTGGATTGAGCAGTGAAGAATATGAGAAAATTCTTCAAATATGGGATGAGGATTGTCCTGATGGTCTTCAACGAAAGTTTTTTTTTGTTGCATCGCACGAATTAGCCGGGAGAGGTGGGGAAGGATGTTCAGCTTGTGTTCCCATATTTTTAGAAAAAAATGACAATATGGGCAATTACACAGGACGAATAGAATACAATCCAGTTTTCTCAAAGACGACCAAGGGGGTTCGAGAAAATTGGCTGATAGTAAGTGGCTCATTACAAATACTGCTAACCCAAACATTTGCCCCGTTCGGTTATTCAAAAAATTAATCGAAAAAGAGGAAAATTCATAAAAATTAACAGATTGTTTTTAACTCCCAATGAAAACTTTAATAAGCCAAATTCAAAAGTTGGTTCAAAAATTGCCCAATTGGAAAAATACAATTTCTACTTGGTTTAAGTCTGCAGCAAGTCACATTGGTATTGACATTAAAAAATTAAAGTTTCAAATCATTCAGGAAGAGCTACTGCAGTTTCAAATTTAGCTAAAAAAGGAGTCGGTGAACAACAACTGATTAAGATTACAAGACATAGCAATAGTCAATCCATTAAACCCTACTTGCAGCTTGATAGTACACACCATCAGAATATAGTTGAAACGATGAGGAGCAGCACTTCAAGTACGTTTTTAAAGAAAATTTGACCATCAAAGTAATGTTTATAATAATTGTACGTTTAACATTACTAACAATTATGAAGCTAAACATAATTAGATTACATATTAGAAAATTAAAGTAGTACATAGGTATAATATCTAAATAGTGAAATATAAAATATATATTAAAATGTTTCTTGTTCTGGTTTAACATTGTTATAATTTCAGTTTTTTAGTGAAATAAAATGTTATTTTCTAACTTTAGTTCTAGAAAACTTTCATAAATAATTTAAAAACATCTTATAATTTGGTTTTTTATTAACATCAGACTACTAATGTTAGTGGAATATCATTTACTTTTGATAATAATTATTATTTTTAAGTAGGTAGGTACTTCAAAGTGTTACCTATGCTTAATAAAACATTTTTTTTTATTGAAATAAACTTTAGTTACATAGAACCTTTATAAATAACTTAAAGACATCTCATATTTCCATCTTTTATCAACTTTAATCTACTAATATTAGTGGAACATCATTTACTTTTGATAATTATGACTCTTGAGTAGGTATCCTACTTCAAGATTTTATGTTTAACCAAATGAAGCTTTTTTCTTAGTAAAACAAAATGCAAATTCCTAACTTTAGTTTATATAACCTTTATAAATAACTTAAAGACATTTTATATTTCCGTTAATCTACTAATATTAGTGAATCATTACTTTTGATAATTATGACTCTTAAATAACCTACTTCAAGATTTTATGCTTCAAATGAACTTTTTTCTTAGTAAATTAAAGCAAATTCATAATTATTACTCTTATAAATACTTGCACTTACTTCAAGATTTTATGCTTAATAAAATGAAGCTTTTTCTTAGTAAATTAAAATGCAAATTCCTAACTTTAGTTAGCACATGAACTTCTTTATAAATAATTAAAGGCATCTTATATTTTCATCTTTTATAACTTTAATCTACTAATATTAGTGGAACATCAGTTACTTTTGATTATTAGTCTGAAGTAAGCCTATCTATGTCTTGTTTCGCTGATGCGTTAAAAACGTCTAGGCGTCCATGAAATGTAAAAAGAACGTAGTAGTGGCCGCTAGACTTACAAAATGTCAACTACGTAAAATAGATTATTAGGTACTATCTAATTATTAAAAACTGAATCGACAACAGAAAAAGTATACCTAGTGTATAGTATAAAAATGGCTTTAGACTTAACAAAATACGATTGTGTAGTTTGTGCAAAGAATATTCAGACATTAAAAAATACCATCGTCAGCTTCCCTATTTATCAAAATGCATTGAAGATCTTAACTACGAAGAAACCACGGATGAAAAACTGTTTACAAGAATCCAAGAATATCTAGTAAAATCTTCATAAATTTAATAAAATATCTAAATTCAAATTAAATAAACTTGTGTCTAAATATTTTATATATTTTACTATACATAGACATTTACAATATTCCGAGCAAATTTCAGTTTTAAGTCCTATTTATTCTCCATTAAAACGAGAAAATTTTTTGTTAGAATTTGAACATCACTTAAATTTAGTTACAAACATTTGTTATTAAATTTTATTTAGTATTAATGTAATAAATAATTTTAAACATTTGACAAATCAAATTTGCATAAATTTTTATTTTTATAAGCAAAAATATTCACATTAATATGCTTTTTAAGTAAAAAATGGTAATAATTCTACATAAATAAGGCACTGTAATTCCCATGTCATTATTTTGAATATTTTGACGTTTCAAATGTGACAGGAAATTTCCAGTGTAATTTCGCTGGAAGTGCTAGTGGATGAATATTTCCGGAAATTTTTGTCGTTGCCATGGAGATAATTGTAAATAAAAGCTTCTGATTGGTTGGAAAGAGTAGGTTCAAAATTTTCATACAAATTTGGCGAAAAATGTAAAAACGACTTAGAATATTGCGCTAAACACGTGAGCTTGCTCCTGGAAGCAGTGGTGGAAATCTTAAGCTACGCGCTGTACATGAAAAACATTTAAATAAATTTCTTTCATTTTCCTCGGGATTATCCATTTTCATTTTGTTAATCTCGTTTACCTACAAAGATGGGACGTGCATGAATAACGCACTGACTTATTACACTAATGAAGGTTTGTTTTATTGGCTGAAATTTACGCAATGGTTCAATTTTGAGTATTTATCAATGTTTATTATTTAAGTAATTAAAGTTAACCCTTTAGTTTAATATATTCTAAAAAATATTAATGCTTACATTAAATCCTAAGAAATAGTGATTAGTTTACCAAAACTAACGAAGACTAACCAGAAAGGAGCCCCGAGATATATTTGCTATAGTGGGAAAATTCTTATTTACCTAACCAGAACTAACCAGATGATCAAATGACTGTAAATCATTTGATGCCAAAGGTAGTTGTATTTTTTTAAAACGCACCCATCACTATTTGTATTTGTAATGTTTTAAATAAAATTCATGCTGAAACCTACATTAAATTACAAAGTATTGCAGTTTCTGTTCAAATAATATTTTTGGTTCATACTTGCAAATATTTAAGGGGTAATTTTTGTAGATAGCAGGTAATACGGTGCGTAATTTGTGTTAAAAAAGGTTAGATAGCAAGTATACGGTGTTCAATTCGATGCCTCCCCAAAGATGTATGTATTTTAAGATCTGTAACAATAGGTCATCAAAATTAACACATTTTAACCTTTTTTATTATTTATTATTAAAAAATGGTGACTTTAAATTGCTCACCATATACATGCAACCTAATTTTTTAAACGCTAATTGCGCACTTTACCCAAAACCACCATATCTAAAGTACATAAATTACGCAGAAGAAGGTTTTTAAACTAATTACATCTATCATTAATTGATAATGTTTTAGTATGTAGAAGAAAACAAATTAACCAAAACTAACCAAAAAAAAAATATTTACAAAAATATATTAAAAATTTACATACCGAAAACAGTTGGTACTGGTTAGTTTTAGTTAGATTTTTCTAAGGATTTAGATGGCAGGGTGGCCCAAAGAATAGATCGCACCCCTATTTTTGACTCTCCTGGTTTATTTTGGGAAAAACGCTCGGACACGTCAATTTTGATTTCTAGGGGGACGTCTTTTCATCTAAAGCCGTATAATACAGGGTGAAACCCACATTTTTTTTAATTTTTAGATTCTTCAAGACGTTTTTAGTAACTTTTGTTAATAAAGTTTATACCTATCTTTAATCGTTGTAAAGCTATTTGAGTTTATTATATAATTTTAGAAATAGTGATAATAAGGGAATTTATCGTAAAAATATTAATCAAATAGTTTCCACAATAACAAGACTTTACTTTAAAATAAACAACAACTGTACGGGTATAAAAAAAGCAAATTATAGTTATAAGCAAAAAAAAGTTAGAGTAAAAATTAATTTGCTATAAAGAGGTAGGTCAATGTGGTAATAAGTGCTGAAGGTGGTGTCCATTTACCTCCACGCAATAATAAAGATTTTGTTCGAATCTATTTTTCACATTTTCAAGCAAACCTGGGGTTATTTGTCTACATTCAGCCATAATCCGCTTCTGAAGATCTTAAATAGATTCTGGCTTTTTTTTATCTTGGGACAGTCCACGAAGGCTGATGCCTAAGTACTAAGTTACCGTGGGTGTCTTAAGTGTGGTGAGAGAGAGTTTGTTCACACAGACTTCGTACTAAAAACTTTACTTTTTAAATGCCTTTAAAGAAAGTAATCTAAAGGATCTGGGCGGCCACTCAATGGGCTCTCGTCTGCCGATCCATTAGGCGCCCATAGACGAAGCAACCTAGTCGGCCGACGGTGTCGACCGACGAGATCTGCCATACTAGATCCGCCGACCTTGTCTGTGAACGATCTGATTTGTCATGCCCACAGACGAACATACTTAGTCCGCAATTTGTCAAACGATCGGTTCCTGAACCTACACTGTCTTTTAATTAGTTGGCAGATATTTTATATTTTGACATACTGGGTAGTATGACTTAGTATTTTAAGCTGGTCTAAAATACCTCTTTAGTCGGTGAACTGTGTAAGGTATAAAATGAAGAAAAAATTGCTCAAATGGGTTAATGCATTTTAAAAATCAGTCAAAAGGATGATGGAAAGAAGAAAAGGAAAAAATGGGTTAAGACATGACTTTCAGAACGAGGAAAATATGCCTTTAGTATGTGAATTGAGACAAAATGGACAAGATTTTTTAAAATTTATTAAATTTTCATATGCTTCCCTTTTAAATTATTAATATAATCTGGATCCTTAATTTTTCACAAACATGGTCGTTCCTTATACAACTCTATAAATTGTTAATATTTCTTTTGTCCACTCCATTACACCGCAAAATTTTATCCCAGATAAAACGACGAGCTTAACGACTAGGTCCTTTCGTCAGTTGTAAGTACAAATTTGACGTGTGGCGACCTGTTCCTTTACCGACGAAGTATTTCACCCACCGGGTCTGTCGTTCGGCACTAACGTGCATTCCAAATATGCAAAATTAGACAGACATTATCTGCCGCATACCAGGTCGCGCAAAATATCGCTTTGTGTGTGGGTACCTAATGATGCAGGAAATGGTTGTCTAAAAACTTTCGTACTGGAACCACATAGTGCGATGATGCACCATCTTGTTGGAAATGAATATCATTTTCATTATAATTAACTTCATATTCTAGTATTCGGTAATTTGTGACTCTATTGTATTTTCTAACATGTCCAAGTATGTCTCTCCCGTTAAGTTTTCAGGAATTAAGAAAGGTCCTACAATATGATTTCTGAAAATGACGGCCCACACATTTATTTTTTTTGGATACTGCGAGTGTACCTCTCGAAACAAATGTGGATTTGAGTCAGTTTAATATCGAAAATCATTTTTATTTACAGCAACATGTAAATAGAACGTACACTCATCCGAAAAACAAATATTAAATAACAGATTTGCTTTATTAATTAAACGTTCGGAAAATAATTCGCAAAACTCCAACCTTCTATCAAAATCGTCTTCATTAAGCTCATAGACAAGTTTTATCTTGTACGGGTGAAATTTATTGTCTTCCAGAATTCCTTGTTTCGTTGAGCGTGTAAATCCTGAAGAAGTAGCCAGTTTACAAGCGTTTTGGGTGTTGTCAAGTGCTACGTGTCCCAAAACTACTATTTCTGCGGCTTCATTTCTAACTGGTCGATTTTCTCTTTGGCAAATACGCCGAATATTATACACAGATCCAGTTTCCTCAAATTTCCTTATCAAGTTAGCTACATACTTATCGTTAATATTTTTATCTGGATGTAACGCAATAAACAACCGGGCAATATCTCTTGCAATGCTCCCATTTTGGTAACACAGTTTGGTTATTTCTAACCTTTCTTGAATTAAATAAATCATTGTTCAATATTTTTAACAACTAGGTGGGTAACTTAACAATTTAAAATCAAAGACAAAGTTTTCCTATGACATACGATGACACTGACTGATGCTAAAAATTTATGCTGGTATCCATGGTTATTATGTTTTTGTTGGCAATCCATTATTATTAGTATTAAATTAGGTGAGTCAAATTTTATTATAAACTCAAATAACTTTACAAAGATTAAAGATAGCTATAAATTTTATAAAGAAAAGTTACTAAAAACGTCATGGAAAATCTAAAAAAAAAGGGGGTTTTCATTTAAAAATCTTAAGTGTAACGCACCACCCTGTATTGTACGGCTATAGATGAAAAGACGCCCCCCTAAAAATTAAAATTGACGTGTCCGAGCGTTTTTCCCAAAATATACCAGAAGTATCACAAATGGGGGTGCGGTCTTTTCGTTGGGCCACCCTGCATTGCATATATTATAGATGGTAAAAAAATCAATTTGTGTTATTTTAATTTAGGTAATAAAACGAATCCTTATTAGAACCCCAAGACAGTGCACAATTTAAATCCGGAAAACACGAGATTCTCCCTCCTGTATACTATTTAAATTTAGGTCACTTATTCTTATAGTTGTCGTATTATTTCCCTAGAGAAAGTTTTACATTTAGATCATATTAATAAATATGACTGTAAATGTTTAGTGATAGAATTCGAACCTGTTTTATGTAACCTATTTCACCCAGGACCTAATCTATTTACTTAGTTTTCAGTTATTCTTTAACTGGTATTATAGACATGCGAACTTCTAAAAGCAATAAGAATTATCACGAAAGTAAAGACGTTTTAGTATTTTTTAGTTTAGTTGGTTTATAGTGGTTTTCGTGACCTGTTGGAAGAGTAGCAATTACAGGTAATGAGTATTTTCGGTTTTTCTTTAAATGTATATATTTTAGTTTATTTTCGCAAAAACTTTCTATAGTCTACATTTATTTAAATCAATATTAATATTATTAATGACTACAACCGTCTAAAAAATTTGTATCATTAATGATTTGAATTGTTTAAGAGAAAGGCTTCCAAAAAGAGGGCGATTTGCAATTTTGCAAAAACATAATCAAATTCTAAATATCTACAGCAATTTTTATGTAACTTAAAAGTTGTGATTATAAAAAATAAGTAATTTTAATATTTAATTTGATTTTTTATATATTGTATTTTTAAAAATGTTATTTAAAAAAACATTTTTGGAAATGTTTTTATTAAAAGTAATAGTACGAGATCCAGCGGCTTGAATTTGCAGGTATAATTTTTTCTTTGATAAAATTAATTTTCTTAAATTAAATATGATTTATAATTATTATTTGTTAAATAATATATTATATATATATATATATATATATATATATATATATATATATATATATATATATATATATATATATATATATATATATATATATATATATAGGAATAGCAAACAAATTCTTGCCAGCTCTCAGTCAGTCGCAACCTATGGGTTGTAAAAAGGTGCCTTACTGTTAACTATTTACACTTACGTGTAACTTATAGAAGGTGTCCAAGATAAGAAGAGCCAGTATGGGGATCTCCGAAACGGTAAAAGAAAGGTGGGTAATTTAAATTTGGCAAAGTTGCGTATTGGAGCGCTCAATAATATACTGTTGAAAAATTAAAGTTATAATTTGCACTTCAGGAAATATGGCGAAAAAACTGAAATTTTCAATTTTCGTTTTTATTTTTTTACTAGGTTATTTCAAAAGTAAGCAAAATTCTAAATATACATTCTTATTGGAACTTTTTGCGCTTCATCTGTTGCCGAAGTCCAAAATTTCTTACGATGTTTCATTTTCGTTAAACTATCATCAACTTTATTTTTTTAAATACGGCCCTGGACTTTATATTTAATTTTTTTGAACCACTTATTATTCCAATTACAAAAATGTATAACACTTAATATTTATTTAACAAATATGGAACGCCCCTATAAGAAATCATGTGCGTTCCTTGTCTAACTCATTGTCACTTATCAAAAATATGTTTGTTTAACAGAGAAATAACAAGTGTAATACATCATTGTAATTAGAATTACAACTGCTTCAAAAAAATGCAATAAACAATCAAGTTTCGTATTTAAAAAAAATAAGTTAATAATGGTTTAGCAAAAACGTAACGTCGCGTCGTAAGAAATATTTGACTTTGCCAATGGATAAAGCGCAAAAAGTTCCAATAAGAATGTATTTTTTTATTTTTCTAACTTTTGAAATAAACTCGTAAAAAAATAAAAACGAAAATCGAAAATTTTAGTTTTTCCGCCATATTTCTGGAAGTACAAAATATAACTTTAACTTTACAACGGTATATAATTAAGCTCTCCAATACACAACTTTGCCAAATTTAAACTACCTATATATGTCTTACCGTTTCGGAAATACCCATACTGGCCCTCCTTATCTTGGACACACTATATCAATTAAGAGCCTATTTCTTTCTACATTACCCTATAACATATGGTTGCCTGTAAAATAATTGCCGCAAGTAAAGGTTGCCACCAATTAAATTAGTTTATCCCACTCTAAATAACTGTAAGCAAAAGGGAAGAAATGCGCTCCCTCCTTCCTTTTGTAAAAAAGGCAGAAGCATAGCAGGGGGCTTACAATTTTTTTGAGGTCGGTGCAAAAGCTTAACAAAAATACCCACTAAATATATATAAGAAATCGAAGTTGTTAAGTAAGTTCTCCAATCTGTTTTGTATTGGATATGTCTTTTCTATGTTGATTAACTTTTATATTCATTGGCTTTGCTGGCATCCCCCTCAAAAAAATTTGTAGGCTATAAATTTGTTTAATACCTACTTTGAATTTCGTTTTTGTTGGATAACTTAGTGTGTGTATAAAAAATATTATTTTATAATTTTAATTTGTTTTTTTTTAAGTAACTTTATTTCCATTTTATCTTGTCTCTTTTTATTTTAGAAAAAAAAAGAAAATGTTTGTAATGATGAATATAATAAAATAAAAAAATAAAGAAGAACAGCAAGAACAGGACGAGGAAGGATAAAAAAAATCTATCAAATTAAAACATGATGATTAAAAAAGTGTTGTAATAACTTAATGTATATTTTCTTAATAAAAAACCCAAACTGTTATAATTTTTTAACTTCATTGTTATAAAAACCCTGATGTGTTGTCTTAATTGATCGATATTGATAAATTTTAGTTTTATTTTTAATTTTATTAAATAGGCCATGTGCATTTATTCTCTTTCGGCAGTCATTCACAAAAGAAATTAATTTAAATAATGACCCTCTCTACTTGCGGCAATTATTTTACAGGCAACCATGTGTTATAGTGTAAAGAAAAAAATAACCTTAAATTGATACATAATTTACTATAAAAACAGGTAAGTGTAAATAATTAACAATAAGAAATCTGGTTACACCAGACAACAAATAGACTGCGCGCAGGCTGAGAGCTGGCAACCATTTTTTTCTATTCCCTACATCATTTTCTTTTAAACAACATTGGATTTAACTAAAAGACATGTTTCCGGGATTTATTAACAAAAATAAATTTTAAACTTTATTTTACTGGCCTATGTTGCGATTTTGGGAAATTTCCGAAAACCTCTCTGATGGCAAGGTTGTGGCTATCGTCTTTGGTGAATATAAATATTAGGTCTGGGTTGTAGCCCCATGTAGTATGGTGGATGTTGAAGTCCCTGTCTTTATTGATGGATGGGGAATTGAAGCAATGGCCATATTGCGTTTGGTGGTTTGTATACATTAACTATTGTGATTTCGTCTATTTAAGTTGCCAAAATGAAAAGTTCTTGGGATAAGTAAGAGTGTACGGTGCTTATAGTTTTTATGTCTGTCCTGCAGTAGGTAGCAATTCCGTATTGTGGATGGTTAAGTGAGGCTACTTATCTGTATCCTGGAATATTTGACCTTGGCTGTTTAATTGGAAGTCGTCAGCAGTGTGTGTTTCCTGAACTGTAACTATGTTAATTTTGTTTTCTGCAAGAAGCTTGCTGATATATTCGCTCTTGCTTCGGCTAATGCCTCCCATGTTTATTTGGTATACTCGGATTATTGGACCGATTGTCAAATGGTTCTGAGAAGAGCCGTTTTTTGTTTGTTTGCAATGTGTTCGCCAGGAGGTCTAAAGACGGTCTGGCGGTTCGATGTTGCTGCCCAATTAGCGTTACCCAGGGTGCACCACGAAGAGGCGAGACAGTTTTGCACCCCAGTCGTAGAGGTGCGTGTATCCATTTAGCACTGCTGCCACCTGAGGCGGCATCCTAAAACTGGTTTGACAAATCTCATTGGTTCGACGATCGCAGTGTTAGCCTTGCCCCACAAACCAGTTAAGTATCCACAACAGGCGCGCTAAATGAATACTCACCTTAAGACGACCCTGGCATATTGTAGAACGTAGGACATTTTTTATGCGTAGTGCGTAATATACAGAAAAGAGTAGAGTTTTGTTCAGTAATCACCGATAATATTTCAAAAATGTCTTATAATTTATTGAAATTTTGCTCTATCAGAATAAATTATTCAGTTTATATTTTCAATGTTTTCACACCTTTTTTTTGTAATAAAGTTTTAATATTACTCCGTTTTCTTTATTGGTATACTACATTTTTAACGACAAAGTGATTAACAGTGTATTCAAATATCGTTTACATAACAACGTAACTGAAAAAATCAAAGCCCGTTACGACAGAAATTTTCTTTCTTTAATATTTTGAACTTTGAAATTACAGAATTACAATGAATTGTAATACATAATTAGAAAGACAAAAAAAGCTTATAAAGTTGATAATGGTGGCCGAGAGACGGAACATCCTGTAACGCGTTTAAATATATTTTTTCAACTAAATCTAAGAACAAATAAAGACGATTTTTCAAAATTTTTGTATTTTGCGGATAATTTCGAAAACACAGAAATTTGAAACAACACACATAAAGAAATAAGGAAATTAAAAATACCTACCAAACTTTGTTCTGTATTAAAAAATGTTATTATCTATATTATATTTTAAATAGTTATTAAGAAAATTGCGATATTAAAACGTACCATTAAAGTTAATTACTTATATAGACGCAATTAGTGAAAATATATATTCTTGCAGGTTCATAATGGATGCTTCTAGAGGTTCCCACAAGCAGTTTGACCCAGTAGAAGTAAAGAAGTACATAAATGGCAAGACGACAGTACTACGAAATTCTCAACAACACAGGAGAGGGATTCACCGTTCAAAGTAAGCCTGTTTATGTTTATATCAGTGTGAGAGTAGGTTACTAAAATACATTCAAGATGCAACGGCGTCTTGTGGATTTTCATCGTATTATTAATTTAAATTTATATGACATACATGTCCCTAAAATTGTTTATGCTCGTCGCTCTTTACACCGCACGCACAGATGAAGCAACAACTTTATGAAGTTACATAAGATCTTTATTTCTTGTGTTTTTTTTTTCAGTAACAACATATTGGTTGCCCTAATACTTTTGATAAATATGCGTTTGATAATTATTCTTAATTGTTTTAATAATACTTTTGACAATATATTTGACAATAACGAACAAACTTTTTACAGGACGGTAAAATTCCAAAAATACATATTTTTTTTGTCATTCTTCTAGAACTAAAAATGCAATATAAAGATTAAAAAAGTGTTGTAGCGGAGTTCGGGTAAGCAGCCAAGAGCGGAAAAGTTACTTTCCGCAAGTGTTGGGAACAATATTTTTTCTACAAGCGAGAGGAAAAACCAACATAATTTTAAAGATTTATGATTAATATATTATTTATTAACGAAGGAATTTATACACTAATTATTATTACTAACATTTATAGTAAAAGTGCAATTGGTCGCGTTTTGCAAATTTATTGCGGACGCGAGTTGCTTTTCTGTAGAAAACGTTGAACGGCGGCGGTTTTTGGGTTCTTGATAAGCCAATCTTTTGCAACTATGGAAGTAGTTCTTGAACCGAGAGGTTAAGTACATTGAAAGACGTCATTGACGGTTGTTTCTGCATAGTGGAAGGTGTTTCGGCAATATTGCGTATTTTGTTTGAAATATCCTTTCTAAAATTTGTTGAATTCTTGAGGTATCCTTCAGCGACTGATGTAGACTTCCAGCCTTCAAGACGTTTAATGTTGGATATTTGTTCTCCGGAGTTTGCGAGAAATGTTGTAGAGGCCTGGCGAAAGCTATGCCCAGTATACCAATTTCGGCTTGGGAAGTTTGAGATAGGCCGCTATTTCCGATGGCATTTTTCCGAAGGTATTAATGCCGATACATTGTACTGTAAACACTCCGTGTTTATAGTTCAAAAAAAAATCGCCTATGTGGTGTTTTCGGCTTTCTTAAACTGGCACACTTTCTATATAGATTCAAAAATTTTCCATTTTCGGCATCTCCGAAAATGACAAAGATTCTAGAGCTGTGATTTTTTGAGTCTGGGATGTGTATCAATACTAAATTTCCTTGGTCTTCAATATGGTTCAGACATATTTTTGTTGACTCCTCTCTACGACAAGCGCCCTCTGAGCCAAAAATCGTAGCCACTTTTATATGTAAATAAGTATCATCTGGCGCTTCATCCATGAATTTCGATATTTCTTCTTTTAAAAAGATTTAGCCTTTTTGGGTCTAAAACCAACGTTTTTTTTAAGGTAGGCCGTCACTTTGAAAAACTTGATTAAATCTATGTTCTTTCGTAACTTAAAGATACATTTTGGCATAGATTATCTAGACCATAATGTATTGGGTTTACATGTTTTTGAAAAAAATACAAGAAATAGGCCAGAAAAATCTCTTCTTTAAAAGACTTCACACCCTTACTTTGACACCAGCTCTCAAACATAACATTTTTCATACCTGTGACAAGATTTCATGGGCAGGAGATCTATACTTGCTATTCTTGCTGCTTCAATAATCGATGCTGGTAAATCGTCGTCAGAATCCATTGTAAATATTTGTCCAATTTGGTTGAAAAATGCTTGACAGAAAATTAATTTTTGATAGATGCATAAACAATTAGTTGGTGTTATGGAGTTATTAAAAATATGTACTTACATTTGGTAAATTAGGATTATTTTATTTTATTTAATAAATGTTATCAAAAGACTGCAAAATTACAACAAAATTCAGTTTCTTCAAATATATAACTATTATAAGCAAAATTATGCATTATTTTATAATTAGATACCAATTAATGTTCCAAAAACTAAAAGATTTTACTTTTCCTCACTAGTGCGGAATAGAGCTATTTTCCGCATGCATATAAGTGCGGAAAAGTATAGTTTTCCGCACGCTTGTAGAGGAAAAACATTTTTTGTTTTTTTTTTAACTATCTGGGGCCCCTAAAATTATGTTTTGAAAAGTATGTCTGAACGGTCAATATTTTTTACGATGTCAAAGGAACACAAAGTTCGAATAGAAAAAAATATTGCAGTAACAAAGTTTTGTGGATTTGCTAGGTAAAAATTTCAAAAAAATGTATGCAAAGGCCGCACGCGACAGTAGTTACCCAAACTCAGCTTGGCGTCGTTTGTGCAAACGCTGTCAGATGCGAAAAAGTGTCAGGTATAAGATTTTTTCTAACATCGCATTGTGAGGAAATTACATTCAAAGTTTTAAATAGTACGTTAAAGTCGGTATTTAATTATAAAACTTCAAAAATTAACTTTTTTATCTTTGGACAGTCCACGAAGGCTGATGCCTAAACACTAACGTACCGTGGGTGTTTTAAGTGTGGTGAGATGAAGTTTGTTCACATGGGACTTAAATATTTGGAGACTGAGAGGAGAAGAAAAAACTTTTGCGGGTAGCAGATTTGGGCACTCTGGGGATAAAGGAACGAAGAAAGTGAGAAGTTCAGGGCCTCTCAAGCTGGACAATAAAAGGATGCATAAAAGTGGCACTACGTGTTGGTCTCTTGGAAGCTGCCAAAGGAGAAATTATACTGGCCAAATCTTTGTGTGTGGAAGCAATAAATTAAACAAGAATCCTAATCCCAGATTAGTTTAAGGTCTTGTGAGAGAAAAATCCACATTGACCTACGCTTGGTTTCCAAATCAGGCTTATTGAATGTCTTGAAAAATTAAATATTAGAGTGGAGGGTACTATCGTCAGCACAACTATGAATGGGATTGATTGTGGAGAAAAGAAGATCGTTGATGTGAAGAAGAAACAGGGTGGGTGCCAGTACTGAGCCCTGGGGCACCCAAGCATTAATTTGGTAGAAGCTGGAAGAATGACCATCTATAATACAAACTAAACATGATTTATTTATAATAAATTATTACTTACGATATTAAACGTAAACAAACAGTGATTTGAATTATAAAAATGTGCAGGTGACGTTCTTGAAGCAGAACTAGGGCCATCGATTATTTTTAACATTTTATTTAGCCTACAAATTCCTGTTAAAGTGCTACTGTTTCTCGAAGGAAGCCTGTGTGAAGTTAAATGTGAAATGTTTTATTTCAGAATTTCCTTAAAAGCACCTTCCAAAAATTCAGCTCCATACCCTTTAGCTACGGATATAGACTTCCACCCGCCATGGCTCCTAATGGTGGGAATTTCCGCACCAGAGTCAGTCAACAAAGGATCAGCAAAAACTAGAACCAGTATTAAGCCCAATATTTGGGTAATCAAAAATAGCCCGCAAATTCAACGGGCATTCTTCCCAATGTATTGTCTCCGATACAATGAGTGGTATATACCCCGTGTTTATACTGTATCAAAAACGACGATTTTGGGTGGTTGGTGGATGAATAGGTACATACTTAAGGTACTGGGCAAACTACTAACCATTTGAAAATGCTGTTAGGTACCTTCACTACCAAAATCATATCTTTTTCTTCTCTCTTCTTATCCATTTTTATATGTGACCACTTTATAATTATAATTAAAATACTGCAGCTACTTTTATCGTGAAATAAATACTATCCTGAGCATTATTAGAAAAAAATCTGTTTGTGTGGCAGAAGAATGATCTTTCTGAATAAAACCTATTATTTTGTTTTTTATGTTACCCTATAATATTTTGCAATATCAATATTATGGCAAAGCTTACAAGATGGAATACCGTGACTATAACATAGAAGACTTACCTACTTTTGCTATATTTGCAAAATATGCTAGGAAAACTTCATGTTGGTTTAGGTCACCTTCTTGGACTGGTACTTCTTCCGCCTCTTACCTGTTTAAACAACACATTATAAACAATCATATTTCAGAATATCAGCTTTCTTCCAAGTTATGAATTTTTCAAACTTTTCCCTACGAAAATGCAGCCATAAGGTTTAACAAAAAACCATTTTGTTTGTGTTTTGATCATTTATAAAAGTTCTTCTGACAGTGTTGCGATTAGAGTAAAATCAAAATAAAAATTTTTACTCTAGAAGAAAAATGACTATTTAAGTTTTTCAATAAGAGAACATATATATATATATATATATATATATATATATATATATATATATATATATATATATATATATATATATATATATATATATATATATATATATATATATATATATATATATATATATATATATATATATATATATATATATATATATATATAAAAGGTTCGACCAAAAAGTGACCCTTGAGGTACGCTCTTCAATAACTACATATTCGCGGAATTCACATATTTTACCTTCACCACCTAAGATCCATTTCTGATATTTAAAGGGCATGAGTTCTTTACCTTTTTTATTAAAATGTTTTAAAACAGTTTGCTTTGCTTAGGTCATAAAAAATGATAATAGTGTATTACGGTTTCTTAAGTTTCAGCTTTAATGAAATAAGATGCCTGTTAAAATTCGGTAAAAAAATCTTTAAAATAATTAATTATTTTTCTTGATATACATTTAATAAGTTAAAAAATTTAAATTTTTTGTTAATAGGTTTGTTTGAAGTATTTTAGAGTCCTGAATCCGAAAACATTAAGCTAATTACTGCAACACGTACAGTTTTTTTTGTTATAAGGAGAAAAAGGAGAAGACGGACATATTTTTACAATCTTACATATTTGTTTAATATAAACATATAAAACATGTGGAATCTATGCAAAAACATTACTGAGGATTGGTTGTTTTGTGAATAACAAATATATTGCACGAGAAATGATACAGCGACAAAAACGTTCACTTTTTCCTTTTGTGTTTTGTAGCATCATCCCTTTTTAAAAACCAACAGTAGTCGCCCAACATAGATGGGTTCCAGCGTCCCTGGTATCTTGTTTCCATCGCCCTGATGTCCTGGTAAAACCTCTGTCCTTGTTCGTCACTTAATGTACCCAAATTTTCCGAAAAAAAATTAAGTGGGAGTGTAAAAAATTTATTTTTAAAGACATGCGACACCCTAGTAATTCATAGGTTTTTAACAGTTCATCTATGAGGCTTTTATAGTCTTCATCTTTCTTGTTGCCCAAAAATCCTTTGACTACACGTACAAAACACGTCCAAGCTGCCAATTCCTTTTCATTTAATTGTTCTTGAAACCGAATCTTTGTAGAGTTCCTTATAGGCAACTGTTTCTTATTTCAAGTTAAGGAAATATTTCTCTGAGGTACTGGTAACCATTGCCTTGTTGGTACATGGCTTTAACAAAGTTTTTCATTAGTCCAAGCTTAATATGAAGATGCGGTACCAGCACCTTTTTTGAGTTAACAAGGGGGGCATACTTAATGTTTGAAGTACCAGGTCCAAAAGAAGTGCTATGGGGCCAATCCTATTTATTGTAGTGTTCTTTTGTTGCCCTACTGTCCCACAGACAAAAAAACAGCAATAGTTTGCAAAACCTCCTTAAAGTCCTAGCACAGATATCTCACTGATACGGTTCATATTTAACACGATTTAATATGGTTGCTAAGTCGTCATAGGTTTCTTTTATTGTCACTAAATGGGCTTAAGAAATAGATGGATTTTTTGTTTCCATTATGAGGCAGGACTGCTTTTAGGCTGTATTTCAACGAATCTATGAATAAACGCCAATCGCCAGGATCATGTTCCATATTAAGCTCATTTATTAAACCATCAATATCACAACAGACACATTTTTTGCGATACATCCTCTGCACTAAATTGACGTGACAACTCACAGAACAAACATGGGGAGCCCAACTTTTATCTTAATACCTAATTTGGCATTTAAAATATAAAAATTAGGATTTTTTGACTTCCTAGGAAATAGATCTAGACTTTATAATAAACCGTCCACAAATATAACAAAACTTATCGGCTGGATTTTTGCAACATCGACGACTCGAACGTGCCATTTTTTCTCAAAATCGACTTAAAGACTTGGCTGTACTATAAACGAGACAGAAACCAACTAAACTACAGGAAACAACAAAAATTCTTGAAGGTTTGTACAATACTGTAAAAATAACTCCTCTGCGGTCTTGTTGTACTTACCGCTCCTAAGGCAGGTAAAAATGATTTCAAAGATCGCATTATGTAAAAGAGAAGCAGGTCCTTGTAAATAGGACGTTCTAGGCCATTTCTGGAAAACAACAAACTACCTAAATAAAACGAAAGACAAGCATTCTCAGCGATGTTACCAAAATTATGTCGACTTGTGTTCTTTTAAAATTTGCTTGTTTGCATGCTTTAATTAATTGACTCGAACTCCTTTAGGATTTATTTCGCCAGCGCATTTGAGTGATAATTTCCAGAGTCTGGCTCTAAACCATAGGTGCTTATCCAAAAATTAACGAAAAAATAACTTAAATCCCTGCAATGCACGTTTAGATGCTGCAAAATAGAATCCCAAAATCCAGAAATAACCAGATTCTGTCAGAACCTTTTTTTTCATCACGAGTTTGTACTTTCAGCCACCACACGGCCAACGCCACCAGGTTTAGGAATTACTCCAGACTTCAAAACTACACTTTTACGGTACTACTAAATGGCAGTTGAATTTCTCCTTGACCCCCAGAAGTTAAAAACGCCCGATTTGGCTTCTCCAGCCACCTTTTCCGAAAAAACTATATAGTTTTCAACCGAACATCCACACTTGTCGGAGGTCAAACAAAAAGTCCTCTGTTTTAAACGTTTTTCCTATGATTTGGAAAGGAGTTTGAGGTTACTTTCTCGAGTTTAATTATAATATAATAGTTATAATATACAGGGTGATTCATGAGGAAATGTCACTACTTTAGGTACGTAGTCAGGGTCCAAAAATAAACATAAAAGTCTACACAAATATGGATCTGCAAGACCTACGTTTCCGAAATACAGGGAGTTAAAGTTTTTATTTATATTTTTTTTTTATGTTTTGCTGAACATAATTTAAGAACAATAATTTTATTGAAAATTAAAATACATATTTTTTTATTATACATTTTGTTTTTTTATTTAATTTTGCTATACCAAAATCAGATGCGTCGTAATTTTTTTAAATCCAAATATCTTGAAAACGGTTTCTCATATCAACTTTTAACAGGTATACCTCTTTGACGTTAAAATGACAAAACAACTATTTATTTACTTAATAATTTAATACAGGGCCGTACCAAAAAGTTGTGATTGTTCAAAATAGTAAAAAGACGTGTAGGTGGCACCCCATACAAGTAAGTGCCGTACTAAGAATAGGTTCGAATCCGTCTTACCAAAAAACCCACGGATATCAATTTTTACTCCTATATTTACATTATCGTAGATTTTATTTAAAAAATAGAAAAATTAGATAAAAACTTTAACACCCTGTATTTCGGAAACGAAGGCCTTACGAACCGGTATTTGTATAGACTTTTATGTTTATTTTTGGACCCGACTACATACCTGAAGTATTGACATTTGACACAAGCAAAAACAACTAATCAAAAGTCTATTACATTGATTTAGAAGTCAGTGACCATGGTTACAAACGCAATTGACCAATTATGATACTTTTTCTTTATTTGTTTTTGCTCATGTCATTACCAAACAAAAATTAATGGATCTTAGAATAAATAGGGCGCACTTGAGAGCAACAGAAAGATGTACCTAATGTATATAAGCAAATTAATAAGATTTTAAAAGGAAATAAAATAAATTATTTAACAAATCTAATCAAATGTGCTTGAGTTGTCGATTATCCTTACTTAACTTATTTTTTAATTCTCCAGTTATATCCAAAACTTTTATATAAGATTCGTTTCTTAAAACAAAACTGTGTCAATATTGTATTACAAACAACAAAAATAGAACCAAAACTAGAAGTGGCAGCAGGAATAAAATAGTTAAAATATGGTATTATACTTATACCATATTTTAACTATACCAGTGCTTGTTCTTAAATAAATTGAATCTATATAATAGTTCAGTCATTCAAGGTTCATAAACGGCGTGTCCAGGAAAAAAATGTAGAAGTTTTTTCTCATTGATTTTTTAGGTTTTAAAGGCTGCTAAATTCGAATCTAAGGTTTGCCACCTCGTTAGGCATGGGCTTTACAACGAAATTGTAAAAAAACCTTATATGTTCGTCTTTTTTTCTTCAGTTTTATAACTATAACTCGAAAATAAGCGTTTTTTTTATGATAACTGTGATACACTAAATTAAGGGAGACTAAGTTTTCTACAAATACGTGTAATAACTCCAAAGTCTGGAACAGTCCATAAGGTCCTTAGAAACAATGGCTTTTCTTGACTATTCGCTAAAAAGATAAAAATATTATTCAAAGTGCGCGCTGGTGCTCTACTGCCAATTTCATACACCTTTAAAATCAATTATTTCATGATAACCAGGTATGTCCTGATTACATTTAAGGAATTGGCAAACGTGAGTGAGGTCCATAGGTCAACGAGCCTTTTGTTTTGACAAAAGAAAACATATTTTAAACCAATTTTTATTTACACGAAAAAAAAGCAAAAACAACATTTTTTTAAATTTTCGTCGTCCTTATCTGCAGAATTATCACCTAAAACAACGAGAATGAAGACTTTAGATATTTATAATAAAATCAATGCCGTTTATGTTCATTAAGGACAAAATTTAGTATATCTTTGCACAATAGGCTTTAATAATATTCAAAAAAAAAAGATAAAACCGAAAATAAGAGAAGAAGAAGAAGTCATTACCTGCATAAAGCTCAGGATTGCGTTCGCAGATGACCCGTTTAGAAGGACCAGGCTGTATATCCGCAACTAGGAAATGTTTTCTTTTAGTCCTTTGTTAAAATATAATTTTGACATTTTGATTTGTGCAAGTATATTTCCCAATTTACAGTGATACATACTAGAATAGAATAAGAATTACAAATTATAGTATAAATTACCTTCGATCTTTGCAGGTGAAATGTCTTCATTGTCATTACTTATAGGTATTTCTATATTGCAGCACCTTCTTTAACAATTCAGACACTGCCTGGAGCCGTATAACACAACCCTTCTGCATCCGCAATGGCCCTTGCAACCATTCTGTCACTTGGTAACCATAAAATAATTGATTTTGGAGGTGTATTAAGTTGATATTAGGGTACCAGCGCCCAGTGAGAATAATGTTTTTAGCTTTTTAGCGAAAAGTCAAGAAATGCCATTTTTCAACACGATCTGGCAACGTTATGGATTGTTCCAGATTTAGAGTTATTATACGTATTTGTACAAAAAATTTAACATAAAAAAACTCGCGTTATAGTTAAAAAACTGAAAAAAGTGTCGAAATACGAGGTTTTTTGGAATTTCGTTGTGAAGCTCATGCCTGGCGAGGTGGCAAACCTCAGATTCGGATTTAGCAGCCCAAAAGACATATAGAACCGGTGAGAAAAAAACGTCTACATTTTTTCCTGCAAAAAACCTTTGCTTACTGGACTATAGGTAGATTTAACAGTCAAACGACATTTTTTTTGTATACTTCCTGCTTTATTATTCTTATCTAAAAAAAACCATATGTGTTATTAAATTTTTGCGGTATATTTGTATCAGGAACATAATTTCCTTAGTTTGTAGTGATTACCCAATATTTTAAATAAAACATGTAAAATTAATAAAGGTTACCAGTCTGTAATTACAAAACAGCATATTTTAGCTTATAAATTATATCTTGTATTTTAAAACATTAAATTTTTTAAAAAAGAACTTTTTCTTGTGTGTCCAAAATACAAATTATTTATAGTTTATAAAATAGGCACCTGATTTATTAATAATTAAATATGGTTTATTTAATTTAAAACTTCACTAAGAAAACAAATTATAGGTATTTCCATTTCTCTTTTTTATTATTTTAGAAAAATATCATTTTATAACAACTAACGTATTATATTTATTGCTGAGAATCTGTTTTTTGAATGGACCCAGATTTTCTTATAGTCTTTCTAAAAACCTTATTGTTTAAAATCAGTTTATGTGTCATACTTGCTTTAATCAATTAATTTGAGCCAAAAAAAGTGCGAATGACGAAACAATATAATAATGAACTAATTAAACAATAATATCTCTATTTCATGGGGATCAATGTAATCCAGGCTGCATTATGCAGCGCACATTAATCACACAGAACCGGAGTTTTCTGTTTTTGTATGCGACGATGCGAGCCTTAATAAATAGGGCCTTTTTTAACGTTGAATTAATTTTCCTTGTACTATCTTACTTTTTATTGTTTTGCCTTGTGCTTTTTAGTTTCAGCATTTGTTTAACTGTTAAAAAGCAATAAGCGAATAAATTGTAACTGATTGTTTGTTTTAGTGTTAAGTGTTCTTCCAATAGCGCAAAAAAATAAAATTTGATTTTTTTTTATTTTTTCCCCTATCACCCTTTCAAAAATTATGAAAAAATTTTTGAAGTTAGATCTAGTAAAGACACATCATATATATATATATATATCATATATAATATATATATATATATATATATATATATATATATATATATATATATATATATATATATATATATATATATATATATATATACAGTATGTCCACGGAATAGGTGTTGAAGAGAAAAAACTTTTTTATTTTTGATTTTATTGAAAAAAGCTACTCTTCATAAAAAATTTTGCTTCTGCTAAAAGTAAGATTGGGATAGAAACATCTAACATATTTTATACGCGGTGTTCAGAAAATTGAAAAAACTTAAAATGGTACAGGAGTAAAGGGCATTTATTTGAGAATATATGGAAAAAAGTTACTGGGAAAAGTTGTTCAAAATTAAAAGGGACTCTCTAATATCAATTGTCAAAAAAATCGGCCCACTTTTATTTTTTTGTGATTAAATTTATTTTAAAATCAATTAAAATTTTTAATATCAATTTATTATCAAATTTTTTGCTGTTAAGTAAGCATTTAGAGCTGACGATACTGCGGCTAATGAATTGAATGAAGTGTCAATAAAGCTTCAACGCCTACTAGTACAAAAATTTGGAATTAGTTAATTGATAATGAAATTTTAATCACAAAAAAATAAAAGTGGGCCGATTTTTTCGAAAATTGGTATTAGAGACTACCTTTTACGTTTAAACAACTTTTTCTAGTAACTTATTTCCATATCTTTGCAATAAATGCACTTTATCGTGTAATATTTAAGTTTTTAATTTTTGAACACCGCGTATAAAATATGTTAAATGTTTCTATCCTAATCTTACTCTAAGAAGTAGCAAAAATTTTTATCATAAGTAACTTTTTTTGATAAAATTAAAATAAAAGAAGTTTTTCCTATTCAACACCTTTTCCGTGGACACACCAGTACGTCCACGGAAAAGGTGTTAAATAGTAAAAAACTTCTTTATTTTTAATTTTATTAAAAAAAGTTACTCTTGAAAAAAATTTTGCTACTTTTTAGAGTAAGATTGGGATAAAAACATTTAACAAATTTTATACGCGGTATTCAGAAAATTGAAAAAACTTTAAATGGTTTAAGAGTCAAGTGCATTTATTTGAGAAGATATGAAAAGAAGTTACTAGGAAAAGTTGTTCAAAAGTAAAAGCTCCTTATATCAATTTTTAAAAAAATCGGCCTACTTTTATTAATTTGTAATAAAAATTATTTTAATATTAATTAACTAATTCCAAATTAACAACTCAGTATTGTACTAGTAGGCGTTGATATTGACAAGCTTTATTGACACTTCGCGTTTATAATTCACTGCTTGCAGTAACGTCAGCATTAAATGCTTACTTAACAGCAAAAAATTTGATAAAATTAATATTAAAAATTTAAATTGATATTAAATAAATTTAATCACAAATAAATAAAAGTGGACCGATTTTTTCGAAAATTTGGTATTAGATTATATAAATTATATTATATATATATATATATATATATATATATATATATATATATATATATATATATATATATATATATATATATATATATATATATATATATATATATATATATATATATAATATATATATATATATAATATATATATATATATATATATATATATATATATATATATATATATATATATATATATATATATATATATATATATATATATATATATATATATATATATATATATATATATATATATATATATAAGAAAAAAATTAATAAAACAGTTTCTGAAGCACCCACGTAAATAAAAAAAAAAAGAAAAAGCACATCTATGTAGCTGGGTGAGATTTCGAAAAGACCGATTACTCCCTCTTATGCCGCGTATTCACTTAGCGAACATATACGGCCGCACGGCAACGAACGTATACGTTCGGTTAGTGTGGACGTGAATAATTTTATCTACGAACGCATGCATTCGGTTGCGGAAAGGTTCGCTCGCTTGTCGGTACATCAAAGGAAATTTGCCACACGTCGTTTTGGAATGTGTACGATATGAATGAAATACGAATGAAAATGAATTGTCGGAACGAAGGTGAACAACACTACACGCATACGTTTGTTAAATGTGGATGTCAGAGCGCATGTCGAACAAAATTCACGCACATTTACGGCATATACGTTTGTTGCCGTGCAGCTGTATACGTTCGCTAAGTGAATACCCGGCTTTAGGGTACGTCCACAACGGCGCACCGCACAGCGCACCGCACTAAGCCTATACCATAGTATCGCCTCTGCCTCGCACAGAGCATTGCCGACAAGTGTCCACTGTCCATGTTGGCGCACAGCGCACAGCACATTTTCCGTAGTAATTTGTTTTTACTTTTGAACATGGCCTCATCATCGTCAGATGAGGATGGTATTTTATTAGATTCTAACTTAACCTGTTGTATTGCATTCAACAGCCACCTCTTTCCACAACTTCGATAATAATATCGAATTATGATGATTTGTACTATTTTTGTCCCAGATCGCCTCCCTGGTAAACACACTGGTAATTAATTTATCCTTATCCATCACGCTTATAACTTCAAAGACAAAACAAACGACATGTGCGGGGCTCCGAAAAATACTAAGCTCAATTAGTGATGGAACCTTCCGAATGATCTTCCGAACGATATTCGAATATAGAAATGTTTCGAATGATTCGAATATTTCTTTCGGATATTCGAATATTCGTATTCCAATCAGCTGGGGTATATTACCGCTACTTATCGGATGATAGTTCATTCAATTCGCGGTTCATTCATATCGAGAATAGAAATTTTCCACAAAATGTCGACTTTTTTGGCGGCCACTGTATACTATTCTATACACCACACCAATAATTACGAATTAAAACGAAAACCAAACTTCCGCTGTACCACCAATAACAGCAAAACAAATTTAAAACGTACAAGAATACGTATGCGAACACAACATCAACCCAATAATAGTCGACTGAAATTAAAAGCCGAAACAAAATAATTCATTTTTCATCTTCCGACATCTGATTTATCCGGAATAATTCGTTATTTCGAAAGCAAACCTTTCGACTTCGGGGTAAGTCGACGGTTGGCGGTCGGCGCAATATATCGAGTACCGACTAACGTTGATCGGTCAATGTTTCATATGTCGAATGATATTCCGAATATGAAGATCTTCCGGAATACGAATATTCGAATATTAAAATCATCCGAATATGCCCATCGCTAAGCTCAATTTACTGTGCGATGCTCCTAGGTACAAGAGCGATGCGAAGCGAGGGGCGGTGCGCCGGTATGGGCGCACGCCATGATACTATTACTCGAGAAGATAAACCCACGCGCATGAGATATGCCTATCTCTCTCGCACGCCTGACGTCACTCGATGACAAATTTCCCCAGCATTTTCCTTTCGTATTTTGTGTTTCCCCAGAAACAGCGAGTTTTAATATGGCATTCCGATTTCTGTTTAGATGTTAGATGGATTAAGTAATGCCAAAATACAATAAACGTTAAAAAAGGCTTTAAAACACTGCTTTCCCAACCGACAAGCAGAATTTTAGTCATCGAGTGACGTCATGCGCAACGTCGTACGAAATTAAATCGCCAAGTGGGTTTATCTTCTAGTAATAGTATCATGGGCGCACGCATTGAATTCAATAGTTAATTTGCTTAGCACACGGATACTAATATACAATGCTAAGTGCGGTGCGATGTGCGGTGCTTCGTTGTGGCCGCCCACTTATGCGCCTAGGCCCTTTCAAAAAAGTTTGATTAAACTTCGTTGGACCTTTTATATTTATTTAATTTTGTATGTTAAGAACTACAAAGAAAAAATATTTAATTTTCTATTAAATACGATTTTTGGTGTTTTTGTTTTTAAAGTGAAATTTAAAAAAAAGTTTTATTATTATAAAGAAATTTTATTGGCTTTTTATTATTTTTTAAAATATATTATTTAACCGAATATGGTATATTCTTTTTCTATTATTTTTTTTATATACTGATTTAATTTTTTAAGTACCAATTATTTATTCTCAAGATAAATTCAGATTTTTTTAGGTATATGATAATAAATAATTAGGTTTCAGTTATTTTTTTTTTAAATGTACCTCTATATTCTATATTGTATACAATGTACAATGTACCCAAAAAAAACGAAAATGTATACACTTAACAACGCTTCGGTGGCAAGGCTGTCACAGTTATCAGGATAAACTTAAATAAAAATAAAATTGAAATTAAAATTAAAGTTATACAAATTTTGATAAATTTTAAAAGCTTTAGTGATACTTTATGACGTTTTAAATAAATGACATATTAGTTTGTTTTGGCTGGTATATCTATTATTAAAAAAAAAAACAAAAAAGGAGGTTGTATTAATTGGTTTTCAGTGTTCTTAAAATTACTTTAGCCTTAAGGGTTTTCTGGGGTTTTTTTCTGGTACAGGCTTTCTGCTAGTTTATCAGGGGTCAATAAACTACGCACACTTAGTCACTATACCTTGGGACCAGGACCAAAGCGGTCTCATTGTATAAAAACTTTTCTGGCGTGTATACACAACATAAACTTTTAAAAATAAAATTATTTCGTAAAAACAATAAAATAAAAAAAAATGCAAAAATTTGTAAAGCTGTGAAATTTTTTTATTTCGTTTAATTATTTTACTTTAATTAAAAAATTACCTGCCGTTGGGGTAGTAAAATATAAATATTTTATTTTTGCCAAAATGTTAACTTGGGGCTTACAACGCTATTTACGTATTTATTTATGAGATATTAGCTATTTTAATACAAAAAAAAAAGTTTACTTTACTAAAATAGTAATAAATCTACTCTGTGTCGTTAAAGGGTACCGGGTGCCGGGTCAAACAACTGTATCTTATACAATATAAGCTTTGCATTGTGCAGTCAGTTATCGCTTTAATATATTCTATCATTTTTTTAACATATATGTTAAATCATACAGAACTTAAAGATAACATGTTTTCTTGCTTTGTGTTTTTACAGCCCTATACGATGGTTTTGCTCCTGTGTATTGTAGCTTTTTCTTTACACCGCTGGTCTTAAAATTGTGTAATTTATATTGTATATTATATTGTATTTATATGTTTATATTATAAATAAAATTTGTAAGTAGTTTTATCATCTTTATTGAATTATGGAGAACTTCTGGTTTTCCAGCGCATTCACCAAATATAAAAATCTTCCTAAGTGTATGCGGATAAAAACATTTATAGTGTGTCTGTATTGTGGAGGGTAAAAAGGGAAGGAGGACCATCTCTTATGGCTGTTTCGCTTAAAAAGTGGCCCAAAATAGCATTAAATAAAGAGGCGCTGATGTAGCTGTGGGTATGGTGTGAACTTAACCTTAATATATAAATTAAAGTTTAAAAACGGTCCTTTGGAACACAACGCAATCCTAATTAACTGCATATTGAGGGCCATTTTTGTAACACAGAGATTGTCGTCCTCATCCTTAGGCTCCATAGTCTGTTTTAAAACCACAAATTGGATGCAAAACTAACCCCTTCTCTTTACTACATATCTTTGAATATATATTATATACTAACCTAGAGGGATAAAGCAAAGCCCTGAAAATGTGATCGCATTAAAAAGAGAAAGCCGTTGCTATATCTTTCTCACAGCATACCTGATTCGACTATTATTTGAATATAATTTTTTTATTAAGTTTACTGCACAAACCTATGCCAAGCTCAAATTCTATTTAAATATAATAATAAAAAAAAATGATATGATGCAGACTTTGTAAAAGACGCTGGGTATCATAAATTGATTTTCTTATCTTTGGGACAGCTCACAATTACTTCCATAAAGCCTTAAGTACCTTAAGGCCTCACGGCGCTACGACATAGAACCGATACGATACCTCGACGACATGTTGCTTGTCAACCTTTGTCGCGTACATGGTCCATTTTGTGGAATAATTATTAGTGAAAATGACCGCCGGACGATTTATCCACATATATTATGTCGTCTCGTGTAAACAGTTCGTGATGGCAAGGCCTCCGACACGGGGGGTTAGGGGGGTCCGTTGACCTCCCAGGGTTTTTAAAAATTACTTAAAATGAAACAATTCCTCTCTAAATCCTTAAATTTTAGAATATCACTCAGAAATTTAAATGAGTATGAATATTATTCAGAAATTAAGGCTCTGGTATTTTTATTTGTGTTTTTAATTTAATTAATTCTACGCTAGTAAATTGAGTTAAACTTTTTGTCCTACTCTACATTTTTTTCTAGCGGCGGCCTTGCTGTTGGAGACATTTTTTGTTGCTTATCCTAAATGTCTTGTTGATGTCGTATAGCGCTGTGAGGAAAGGACCTAATGGCCGTAATTTGAATTTTTAACCGCCAAATATGTTCAAGTACCGAAATATGCTGATATTACATTTTCACGGGACCTCTAAGACAACGCGGTAGAGCCACCACAAATGTTATACAAATAATAATTGTTACCTCTAAACTATTGCTCTTGGGTAATTTTATACTGACGAATCCTACAGTGGAATCTAAACTACACACAACAATATGCGGTCTTTGCTTTTGGTTACCTATAAGACTACCAGGCCCAGCAATTTCGTAAGATTTAAACTTAACATCGCGCGAGGTATAATTTGTGACAAGTTGCATATATAGAAATATTAGAAAAAAACAGTTCTGTAACAAAAGAAATATGCTTAATTTTTGTATAGGTAGGTTTAAAGTAAGTGGACTTTTTACGCCCTCAACCGCGACCGCTCGGTCTATTGTGGCTCACACCTTTTTATATTTCTCCCAATAGGATCAGACTTCTAATGAATCCGATATCAGATTGGGAGAGAGTTCTTACAACTCCTCTTAATCGTGTCGCTACCGGATACGAGCACAATATGTGTTCTGGTGTCTCTGTCTCCTGGAAAGTATGACGAGCAGACGATTAGATCCGTCATGCCCTTCTCTCCCGGTATAGTGACGTGGGTAGCTACCAGGTCCTTGTTACAGGAAGCATATGATTCTTCTAAGGTCGTTTCTCCGGCCTTTCCCTATGAGAACGGTTCTATCCGTTTTCTGTTAAAAGCCAGGGAACCCTTTTCTCCACAAAAAGCGGTTCTTTCCGCCTTCTGTTTGGATTCAGAGATCCCTTTCTAAGCACCTGTTTGTTCGGGATGGATCAGCCCTTCCCCATAAAACAGGCGCCTGTGACTTCAGGGGCACCTTTCGAAACGGATTCACCCGTTTTGGTCGGCGCACCTTTGTCTGGTTGTGACTTTGGGTGGCACCTCTCGAAACGGATTTATCCGTTTCGGTCAGCGCACCTTTGTCACTTTTTTTCTATGAAAGCGGTTCTGTCCGCTTTCTCTTTGGAGCTAGGAAAGTATTAGTCCACCACGGCAGAGCCCCGCATTACCGCAGTAAGGCTAGATACTCTGAGAGGTCGCCCTGTGTCTCAGAGGCACCATTGGAGACACCTGTTTAAGGCACAGGATGTTATTCACTCATCAGCACGGTATGCTAACACCTTGAGTTTAGCCTTGTTTTCGTCTTAGCTTCGGATCCCCTTTCATACGGTGGAAACAAGAGTTGCCGATAACCAGCAACTCTAGCGCATGTTCCAAAAGATCCTACTGGGCCCAACCCCGACAACGACGTGCGAACACAGCGGTTGAGAATTTTTGTATAACTTAGATATCAAACCATGTTGCCAAGTGTATTATACATACACGTAATGCGTTGAAATAAATAGTGAATTAGATGGTCATATCTCGTACAGGAGATTACTTGAAAGTTGATTTAATTTTTGGCTATAATTGGGTCTTTGCAAATTGCATAATTGCAAAAAAGTAACCTAATATTATTATTTTTTTAAACGATCCTTTTTAAATTAGGAGATTCCACTCTTTCATTCGATCTAATTCCTCCTTTTTTATTTCAAAGACTGTTTTTATATACTTTTAACATTTTCCAGGTTCAAATTGTCGTTACCCCAGTGGAAGGTTGCGATGGAAGTGCAGAAATCAGAATTATGGGTGGCACAGCTAGTCGACAATGGAATTCTCGAAGAAGTAAGTGCGAGTAAACCATAAACGTAAATTATCATTAAAAAAATATATACCCATTATAGCTTATTTTTATGGTAGGAAGCTAGGACTATATAAATAGGTATTTTCTTTTTAAAAATACTAAGCTGCTATTAAGTCATAAGAAAAAAACATTTGCACCAAAATGCGCATATGTAAAAAAACATTAGAAACTATAATTTTTATGGTGTTTTTTTTAAGTCAAATTTGTCTCTAGTCGCCGGTTGTCATAGGACTTTTTTCTTTATTTTTTTATGTTACAAAGAAAGGAATTTTTTTCCTGCCCATTCATTTTTTTCCAGAGTCATTAATTCCAGAAAAATATAATCAAAAGAAATATTTATTTTGTTTACCCAATGTGTTTTCGTGCTACAGACTACAGTTACTTAAAAATTTGTTAAAGAAAAGAATAAATGAATATTTACCAGTATAAAATGAAAATTTTATTAGGGTATTATACATTTTAAAAAATACGTATGTTTTTACTCTGCATTTCTTTCTGTAGTACCTGTAGTATAATTCTTTAGAATTATTATTAGCCGCTTAAAGTGGTGCTTTGCCTTCAACAGGGTAATTCTTTGTTCTTTTTTATTATCCTTTTTTATAAGGGTTTTACTTTAAGTCTAAGAGTTGGTTATTAGATACCTACAAATAATGCAATTTGAAACAGTGTTAATGTAAAGACAAAACGATTGATTTAACGTTAAACTCGCTTAGTTTTAGGCGGTTCAAAGATCGATAGCGTGTTTTGATTCATTGGTTGCATACGGTTAATTTTTTACAATATATATTTTGGTTTTGCTTTTTTTTATATGTACAGTTTGGCTATATCTTTTTTATATCTACTCTTTAATTTGTTTTTGAATGTAAAATAATAATTATAGTAATTGTATTTCATTTGTATGTCCATTTATATTGTATTCTCTAAAAACTAGGTAATCAAAAAATATACTGGGTTATTTACGGTGAGTGGCGTAGGTATTAGACGTTTATGAAAAACTGTACAAGCCAATCCTTTTAAAAATTCGGTTGCGAATTTAAATGACAACACCTCATTTTAAAATAATTGTAATAAAGTGGTATCGCTGCTTCGGTAGTTTAAATTAAACGTTATTTATATTTTTAATTTGTTTTAGAATTTGCTTTTGCTTTTAGGAATAGGATGGTGTTTAGAATGCGGATAAAGGATCCGGCTAAGCATAGTTTTCTAGTTATCAGGCTCCGAAGTGGGCCCTTTAGATTTTTCTAAAGAAAGACCCCTAAATAACTCTCACAAGTCAACATTTTATATAAATATTATCACCTGACTAGGTAAGATGGTTTACAGAAGTTTTTGGGATCATCCGAATATGATATTCGCTTGTCCATGCAAGGACACCTGGGGTTATTTCGAGGTCCTTTTATGGACATTTAAAGGCCAAACCAAGACTAAATGGTTAGAATCATCTGAAAAAAAACACAAGTAATAATAACATTATGCAACTGCATTTGATTTGAAATAAAAGGAAAATACGCAAACGTCCTCAAAATTACCTCTAAGTGACCTTGCATGGTAAACCAAATAATATAATCGAGTTCAGAGACACAGAAAACCTATTTGGGTCTTTTTAACGATTCTAACCATTTATTTTTGATGTAACCGTCCATGGACAAAAACCCCCGTATACCCTCCTTTAGTCTGTTGATACTATAAAAATAAAATGATGACATACGAAACTTATCTAGTGGTCCCTATTCGAAGAACTCTAAAAGGCATATTTTAAGGCCTGATATCTCGAAAACTATGAATAATCGCTTTCAATCAGTCTGCTTAACTATCTTTCTGAAAAGTTTTGGTCATTTAGACAGGTTTTTTTTCATTGGTTTTGTGCGGGGTCAAAGATATACAAGTTGTAGAATAAAATTAAAATTTATTAATTCGTTTACTAAATCCAAATCTGCCCTTTTGAAAAAAACTGCTGGCCACACAGATCCGTCTTTGCCTGAACAAAATAAATTACATATAAATTTTCCAAAAGATTGATTGACTTTAAAAATGTCAAAATTATGAGTTTCTCACCAAGTGGCCAGTTTTAGCGTTTCTTTTAACTTTTCCTGGCAAAAAATGCACTTATAAGGTGTTATAAAAAACATTCTGTTTGTTTTTTGATTCCTTACAAAGGTCCCATTGGCAATATTGCTATTAAATTACAATTAAATCACTGAAAGAAAAGTACAGATATTATATAAGGAGTTTTTTATAATATAAAAATTAGGAAAAAGCTAACTTTTTTACAGATTTTGGTTTTTTATGTTCTATGCACTATTTTTCCAATGGTATCGGTGGTTTGTTGTTAAATTTTAGGTACCAAACTAGTATTTATTTTGGTCTGTAAAGTTTACCAAACATTTATTACTCCTTACAAAAATAGCTAAATGTTTAATTAGGAGAAAAAAAATATTTTTTTTCGACAAGCAATTTTTTTGTCAAAGATTTATACCCAAAAAAATAAATAAATTATTAAGCATATATCATTAAGCACGGTTCTATTGTTACGATTTAATAACTTTAACACTTTTTTTTACTTCTTTACGTCAATTTAGATTTTTCAATCTTAACTTTGTCACTTACATAATAGGTTTGTTCCAACAAGAAATCCGGAATCGTTTTGAAATCGTTTTTGAACTGTTTTTTGATGCGCTTAGACGCATGCGCGGCCTTAAAATAGTTTCGTGACGGTACGAAAAGTACAAACGTTGGATCGCTTTGCGGATCGTTTTTGGGACTGTCAAATCAAAAGTTTTTAAATTTTTTGTTTTAAAAATATAACCCTACTTTTCTACTTATTATTTTTATGGTCAAAGTTAGCAAATATCACTCATAATATCGTCACTCATCTTTAAAGATAATTAAATTTAATGATGTGCTTAGGAGGTGTAAAAATTAATGTTTTTGAATAATTAAACAAGCGAGGAAATAGAAAATGCTAAAGCACGTTGCACGCTATTTGCTAAATAAAGTTAGGATTATGCAGAAAAATTAAATTAAGTTAAAATAAGTTAAAGTCACACAAGAAAAGAAAAACATTATGTGATCAAATGGTTTTAATTATACACATAAGTTAAAAATTAAGTTAAGTAAAAAAGATAAACAACTTTTAACTTTCTTAACTTATTTTAATTTTTTAACCTTATATCATAAAATGAAATAAACGATTCCTTTTTAAAATAATTAAACTCCCACACAATAACATCATAAAATAGGCTTACAGAAACTCGTATTTCCCATGCGTTATAAAAAAAATGTAACAAAATTATATATTTTTTAGACAAATATTTATTTAAGAAGTTAATAAATTACCGGACAGCTGCCAGAGAGTGCACCAATAAAATAGAAATCACGAAAACCCTATTAACAGGCCATGTATCAGAATTACCGTTTTGAAACCGTAACTAAACGATCCCAAGTTTTGTTGGTACACAAACAGGATCGTCCGATAACCGTCACGTCTCTGTTGGAACGCACTTTAATCACTGCGCATGAGCGTGATCGTTCGGTGACGGTTTTTCGACGTGTTGGAACAAACCTAATATAATTTACAAGGCTTAGTCGCGGCCTCTATATACCTATCTTAATGTTCTATACAATTCTAGTAACATCCCCTAGGATATTCTTATTCTTTGTCCTACAAAATATTGAAATTTTCCATTATCCAGGGGTGCCACTCTATAACTATTTGTTTGTGTCATAACACCGTAACAGTTATAATACGACAATAATGCAACATTTCCTAACAACAATATTCTTCAAAAAATTATTTGGCAAAAATGGTATATATATATATATATATATTATATATATATATATATATATATATATATATATATATATGTATATACATATATATATGACGAATTCCATAAAAATTCGCACCTTAACTGAACCCCAAAATTGCAAAATTGCTTTTTTGAACACTTACCTGCCCAAATATTTTTTTCATCAAGTAGGACCTCTAACAAGATGTTTCCATGCGCGAACCAAAAAAAATTTAAAAGGGATTTTTTTATCCACTAAATATATTTTTTTTGCAAAGGATATTTTCGCTGCTTCGTCACACCTTAGCTAAGTACGCTAAAAATAAAGATTCCGTAAATGTTTAACAGGCAAAATTGGTACCAATAGTTTTGTAAAGATCTCTAGAATATAGCTTAGTCTTTCTCAAAGTGGGCGATAACGCCCCTTGTGGGCGCTGGAGGCCTAGAGGGGGGCGATAAGGGGCCCAGAAAAAATTGGAGGGCGCTGATATGATTTAAGGGGGCGATGGGTGATTTGTAACTTCAGCTACTTTATATTTTAAAATTCACTGAAATTAAAATCCTTCTACTACACAACCTCCATTTATTAGTTCATATTTTTATCCTATTATACTGCATAACTATAGACTAAAAATATATTAAATATTTGATATTTTTAATGCGTTCACAACGCTATTTATATCTTAAGGTATTTAGTAATAGTTATCAAACACTGAAAAATATTCGTGTCTTCAAGTGTCGCAGGTAAGGTCCCCACCTCCAAAGGCACGTATTTAAATAGGTATATATTGTTGCTACCAGGAACAAATAAAATTAAAATTAAAAGGTTCAATCAAAAATTCACGTTTTGCGCGAACAAATATTGTACGATTTATTTGTGCAATCCTGTATTTTAGTCCGTCAACGTTCGTCGGTCCGTGTTTGCGGAGTGCAGGTGCCCAAATATACAGCCGCGGCTCGCGACCTGCCGGCGACTGACGTGACTAGAGGTGTCGCGAACGATTCGTTCAAAAAGAACGAATTAGTGCACTGATTCGAATAAATTCATTCCCGGTTTTCAATGAATTCTTTTTTGAGCCACTTGTCGATCGCTCTGTGATGAAAAACGAACATAGTTTGGATGATTCGTTTCGTTCATCAGGTCACGAAGATTCGGTAATTGGGTTTTTTATGACGGCAAATCGGTCGTTTTTGTGCTACGACCTGGCAAGTGGTCTGTTATATTTCGATTTTGCTCACATTACCAGAGGTGTATTAGGCAGGAAAATCTCGTATCTTGGACATAGCCTCTGAGGAGAGCGCTACAGAATTCTACAGCTGATTATGATGGGAAAAGTGAAAGAACGTAGAGGGGTAGGAAGAAATAAGCAGGCTTCCTGGCTGAGGGACATCCGTGAATGGACCGGCATACGCAGCGCAGAGGAAGTATTCCGATTGGCGCAGAATCGAGAAAGACTTGCCCAAGTAATTCCGGACGTCAGGGGGACCCTGATATGGCGCTTGAAGAAGAAGAAGTAGTAGGCAAACAATTGTTTTAACTATTCTTTTGAACAAAGGCTTAATTTGGAGGTAAGTTTTATCAATTACAGTTTTTGAAAGTTTTATTTCATTTATATTTTTTAAAATAATAATTATAATTGTCTCTCCGGTAGCGTAGTGGTCAGAGTCTTGGCTCGCCGTGCCAGCGATCCGGGTTCGATTCCCCGCCGGGAAGACATATTAGGTAGTAGTTATTTAAAATAACGTCCGTGGTGGCACTACCGCGTTGTTTAAAAGGTGCTATGAAATGCAATATTTACATGTTTCAGTGCTTGAACAGCGTTGACGGAACTGGGGTAAAAGATGGGTTAAACTTCGGAAAACCCGGCACTTACGGTACTCTGGTACTTAGGAGCATGTATGTATATGTATATGTCCAGCATATATTATATATGTATATGAAAAATCCTTCGTGAGCTGTCACAAAGATAAAAAAATACCAAAATAAAATAAAGGTAAATCATTTTTTTAAAGATAACTACCACATTTTTGGTGGAATTCAAAACCGACCGAGTCCGAACGGCATCATAATAAAGTAAATCGGTTGGGAACAAATCTTTTCAAGTAAATAAATCAAATGAATCGATTTGGTAAAAAGATTCGACCTTCCCACCTCTAGACGTGACGTTCCGCAGCATGCACGCACCCTGCTCGCTACTCCGATAATCTTAATATTGTAAAGTTGAATTATTATTGATCAATGTTGATTATTGTTAATTTTGAATATAAGATACTCTAATATTGTAAAGTTCCATTATTTCAGTTTCATCTGTCTGGTAAGAAAAGTGTCGTTTAGAATATAGGTTTAGTTAAACGCCAGGCGAGACTAATATGTTATTTAGATTTTTAAGGTGAAAAAAATGGAGGGCGCTACAAAATAACTGATTTTCAAAGTGGGCGTTGGACAAAATAAGTTTGAGAACCTCTGATATAGCTTAATTACTTAACTAGCTCAAATCGGGTTGTTTTAGATGGTTTAGGAGGTTATTCGTCCGGCCAAAGCGTCGTTTTAATGCCATTTTCACAATCTGACCAAATTTCGAGTCAAATCGACCTCTGTAGGTGAGGCACACTTACTATAGGGGTACCAATGGCTTCCTTATGGTTCCTACTATGCAACTCAGCTCTTTACTAAGCCCAGCGAAGCGTGTTCAAAAAACTATAAGCGGTTATTTAGACCAAAAATAGCCTTTTTCTCACGATTTGGTCCGAATTTCGAGTGAAATCGACCTTTGTAGGTGAGGCACACCTACTATTTAGGTACCAATGGCTTCCTTGTAGTCCCTACCATGCACCCCGATGCTTTACTAAGTCCAGCAAAGTGCGTTCAAAAAGCTACAAGTGGTTATTTAGCCCGAAAATAATCGTTTTTTCACGATTTGGACCAAATTTCGAGTATAATCGACCTTTTAGGTGAGAGGCACGCTACTAGGTACCAATGATTCTTGTAATCCCTAGTATACACTTTGACTCTTTACTAAGCCCAACCAGGCGCGTTTAAAAAGCTATAAGCGGCTATTTAGCCCAAAAATAGCCGTTTTTTCACGATTTAGACCAAAGTTCAAGTATAATCGACCTTTTTAGGTGAAGCACATCTACTATTTCGGTACCAATGGCTTTCCTGTAATCCCTAGTATGCACTTCGTCTCTTTACTAAGCCCAGCGAGGCACGTTCAAAAAGCTATAAGGGGTTATTTAGCCTAAATAGCCATTTTTTCACCATTGGGTCCATATTTCCAGTGAAATTGACCTTTGTGGGTGAGGCACACCTACAATATCGGTACCAATAGCTTCCTTATAGTCCCTAGCTTACTAGGCCCAGCGAAGCGCGTTCAAATTGCTATAAGCAATTATTTAGCCCGTAAACAGCCGTTTTTTTACGTTTTGGTCAATATTTCGAGTGAAATTGACCTTTGTGTGTGAGGCACACCTACAATATCGGCACCAATAGCTGCCTTATAGTCCCTAACATGCGACCCAACTCTTTCCTAGGCCCAGCAAAGCGCGTTCAAAATGTCATAAGCAATTATTTAGCACGAATATGGTGTTTTTACGATTTGGTCCAAATTTCGAGTGAAATCGACATTTCTAGGTAGACATATATTTCGGATACCAATGGCTTCTTGATCCTACCATGCACCTCGACTTTTTGCTAAACCCAGCGAAAGTTATAAGCGGTTGTTCACGCCGAAAATAGCATTTTTTTCACTTTTTCACGATTTGGTTCAAATATCGAGTGAAATCAACTTCTTTAGCTTATTGAACGCATTTCGCTAGGCCTAGTAAAGAGTCGGGTCGCATGGTAGGGACTATAGGGAAGCTATTGGTACCGATATTGTAGGTGTGCCTTACCCACAAAGGTCAATTTCATTCGAAATATGGACCAAATCATAAAAAAACGGCTATTTACCGGCTAAATAACCGCTTATAGCTTTTTGAACGTGCCTCGCTGGGCATAGTAAAGAGTCGGAGTGCATACTAGGGATTACAGGGAAGCCAATGGTACCGAAATAGTAGATGTGCCTCACCTAAAAAGTCGATTATACTCGAAATTTGGTCTAAATCCTGAAAAAAACGGCTATTTTTGGGCTAAATAACCGCTTAAAGCTTTTTGAACGCGCTTGGCTGGGCTTAATAAAGAGTCAGAGTGCATACTAGGGATTCCATGGAAGCCATTGGTACCGAATTAGTAGACGTGCCTCACCTAAAAAAGTCGATTATACTCGAAATTTGGTCCAAATCGTGAAAAAACGTCTATTTTCGGGCTAAATAACCACTTGTAGCTTTTTGAACGCACTTTGCTGGACTTAGTAAAGCATCTGGGTGCATGGTAGGGACTACAAAGAAGCCATTGGTCCCGAAATAGTAGGTGTACCTCACCTACAAAGGTCGATTTCACTCGAAATTCGGACCAAATCGTGAAAAAACGGCTATTTTTGGTCTAAATAACCGCTTATAGCTTTTTGAACGAACTTCGCTGGGCTTAGTAAAGAGCGGTTGCATAGTAGAACTATAGAAGCCATTGGTACCCCATAGTACGTGTGTCTCACCAACAGAACGATTTACTCGAAATTCGGGTCAGATTGAGTAAATGGCATTAAACGACGCTTTGCCGGACGAATAACCCCCCTAAACCATCTAAAACAACCCGATTTGAGCTAGTTAAGGGATTAAGCTGTATTCTGGATCTTTACAAAACTAGGTAAAATTTTGCCTGTTAAACATTTACGGAATCTTTTTTTTAGCGTACTTAGCTAAGGTGTGACGAACGAGAAAAATATCCTTTGCAAAAAAACTATTTAGTGGATAAAAAAATACCCTTTTACTTTTTTTTGGTTCGTAGGGAAAACATCTTGCTGGAGGTCCTATTCTTCAAAAAAAAAACATTTGGGCAGGTTAGTTTTTAAAAAAAGAAATTTTTGAAATTTTTGGGGGTTTCCCAGTTAAGGTGCGAATTTTTTTTTGAATTCGTCATATATATATATATATATATATTTTTATATATATATATAATATTTTATATATATATATATATATATATATATATATATATATATATATATATATATATATATATATATATACAGTATTGGAAAATAATTCGCGCATAATGGGGAAATCAATGTTAATTTTTGGGGCAGTTGAGATTCCAATCTACCAGTGTGTCAATAGAACGTCGCGATGAATTAAATTAAAGCTGTTCGACTAAAACGTCACCGCTTTGCCTTTAGTTTGGCTGTTGGATTTGGGTGGCTCGCAGAGCTCTCGTTCTTTTGCTTGCGGGCATCCCCAAACGATTTTTTTGGGGGATTTACAAAAAATGTGTATCGGCACAGTTTTAAAAGAGCTAGAACCTTGTTGAAATAAGGAAAAAATAATTAACTTTCTGGTCAAATTACACCTGAACGGCTGCAATATGAGACAACATCTCTACAATAGGTTTGGGTATTGTTTAGCAGAAAGTGGTGGATCATTCAAACCCTTATTAAAATAAGTTTTAGTTCTTTGGGAGTTATTTTATTTTCTGTTTTAAATTATCGTTAAGTTTTTTTTTGGAATTTTCTTTTTATTTATTTTTAGAATTTACTTTTTTAAGCCAATGTGGCAAAAAGACAAGCAAAAATCTTTTTTAAATTTTTGTGATAATTTTTCAACAAATTATCTTTTAAAAAAAATTCTCATTTTTGTTGATTCGACGTACACCCATCCGATCTCGTTTTAATACTGTCGGAAATGTCCAAAACTATTTGATTTATATCTAATCGAACCAAAGCGCGGAGTAGGGTCCAGTCGAACAGTTAAATTAATTTAGTTCATCGCGACGTTATATTGAAACGTACACTGGTAGATTGGATTTTTTGGGCCCCGGGTAAAAATTAACATTGAATTCCTATTATGCGCGATTAATTTTCCAATACTGTATATATATATATATATCAAATATTATAGCATCTGTCAAAATGGCATCTGTGAGAAATGATAGCTATCAAAAATGATATAGATTAAAAACAACATATTTTAAAAATGACACTTGTCTAAACTGATCTTTGTCAAAAATTATATATGTCGAAAATTCTAAAATTTTATTAAATGAAAACTTTCATTTAACGCAAGTTTATACCAAATATTTTTTAACTAAAATTTTATATATTCTAATTATATTCCTTTTTTTTCTTACTCTAATTCCTTAATTAATCCGTCAACGTATTCCTATGACTTACATAATTTATCGAAATTGAGATTTTCTTCCGAACAATTTTACATATATATTTTTTAATATGATTCAAAAATCTAATATAGATAAGACCCTCTCGATGCACAGTGGGTCGAAGCGACACTGTGCCTTCCATATTACTTCACAGCTCATATGTATATTTCATCCGTTTAAGCTTTTTTTTTAAATGCTTGTCTTGAATTTACTTATCGAGTCTTGAATTTACTTATCGATTCCTCTTTTCAGATTTTTGATTTGGGTTTTTATTTTCCGGAAATGTGTCTTCAAACCTTGAATTTTACGAAAAAAAAAAAGAATTTTCGGCGCATCATATGAAGCGCAATATTACGTTTTGGCAGACATTTTTTTGGTCAAAATCATTCTCTTGATAAGCCTCAAAAGTCTGTCTGCGTAAAAATGAGGGGCGACATTTTTGTTATTTCCACAAACGGTCATCATGTTTCAAAATTTTTCACGCAAAAGGGACTTATTTTCATAAAAGGTGCAGGAAAAATTTGATTTAATAAAAATAATTTGGAATTATCTAAGGAAGGCGAATAATCTTTTTCAGAATTTTTAAACACATTTTCTGATCTCTGGAAAAATGGCTGAATAGAAAACTTTTGAAAATCAGCCAAAAAGTTATATAACTTTTTTCTAGACTACGGCAGACATCCTTTTCTAGTATTTATTAAGGTGAAGATCCCAAACACTTTTTGATCTATAAATATTTTTTCAAAGATGACACATCTCTCGGTAAAATATTGGTCAATTACTTATTGATAAATGCCTATTATGTAAAAAAAGGTTGCTTTTACAGAACTTTTTTTTTTGCAGAAAAAGTATTTAGTGTCATTCAAGAATATTGGTAAATTTTTTCAGAATATTTGCATAAGTCTCAAAATTTATCTATTCAGCCATTTTCCAGAGGTTCGAAAATGTATCCAAAAATTTTTAAAAAGATTATCAGTATTTCTTAAATAATTTCAGTTTTTGTTAAAACAAATTTTTCCTGAACCTTTTATGAATAAAAATCCCTTTTGTGTGAAACATTGCTGAACATTATGGCCATTTGTGGGAATAAAAAAATGTTTTCCCTCATTTTCACGCAGATAGTCTTTTGGGGCTTATCAAGAGAAAGATTTTAAACAAAAAAATTATTCCAAAAACTAACCTTTGCGCGGAAAATCCGTTCAAAAAAAAATTAAGTTTTGGAGACAAATTTTCGGAAATTAAAAACCCAAATTAAAAATCAAAAAAATGGTTTGATAGGCAAATTCACGACGTGCATTAAAAAAGAGCTCAAACGGATGAACTATATGAGCTGTAGAATAATTAGGGTGACACAGTGTCGCTTCGTCCCACTATGCTTAGGGGCGAAGTACGCAAGTTACGCGAGTTGGTAATTTGCTTCATACTCTGCTTTATACTTACTCCAGTCAATGACCAGTTTCCTTCCGGATTTTTCCAAACAGCACCGATTTGCATGAAAATTTGGATTAAGATTTAGGAGTGCTTTTTTTCTGGGAGTGAATGCCACCCCTTCTCAGTGGTAGAAATTTTTTTATCAAAAATAAGTCCGGAAATTGATAGATTGACTAATTCTAAGCAACTTTTGTTCTATAAAGTGTTTTTCGGAAAGGCATTAATTTTCGAGTTATTCGCAATTGAAAATGTCAATTTTTCAACCAAAAAAGACGGCTTTTCGCAAATATCTCGAAAATTAAACATTTTATCAAAAAATCATTCTTACCAAAAATGTGGCTTATAAAAAAACAACAAGAATGATGGGTTTATGATGTCCATAGATCCAATACAAACGGAGTTATAGCCTGTTGATTCTTGAAGGTTTGTAATATAACCAAAAAACGATGCATTTTTCGGGGAAAGCTTATAAAACCTTTTTTTTTTAAATACTTGAAAAACCTTTATTTTTTTTTAAGTCTCTAGCACTAAAATTAAGCGAGTTATGGCCAAAATAAAGTTGATCTCTATTTTTTTGGATAAAAAAAATGTAAAAATTACCCCCTAATTACCACCCAATTAAAAAAATAATCTTTTTCACTTTACAATTTACTTATATTGTATTATGCTTAGAAAGTTTGATTGGATTAAAGTGCATATTTTTGAAAAAATTGAGCTTAAAGTAAAAGAGATATTTTTGTAATTTTGAAAAATAGCCTTCTCTTCAAAATAACTCGAAAACTCTTAATGATACGTAAAATTTTGTAGAATACAAAATTGTAGGTTTTTCTTTACCAAAAATGTTCGTTTTTTTTTGTTTTACTATAGGAGAAAAATTGAGTGAGGTATGGCCGTTTAAAGTTTGAATGTGTTCGAGAATAGTCACGTTTTCAACCTCTTTTAACCCCAACCATTTTAAAACTAAGGGTAAAAAAATATAAATGTGACCTTATAGCTCTTGAAAAAACCTACAAAATGGTTTTTTGTAGAGGTTGACAGTTTAAAAATTAAGCGAGTTATGATCAAAAAAGCAACTACATATCGGCATATTTTAATAAAGAAAAAAAATTGTTGATATTTTGGAAAAACGGGAGGATGCAAGAGAAAAAGCACGGATTTTTTTCAATAGTCTGACCAATACTGTACTGTCCTGTTATAGGGTCCTGCCAAGGACATTTATTTGAAAAAATTAAAAAATGTTGATGATTTACCTGCTTTTATTGAAAAAATGTGGTACGAATATTTATTAAAGGCTACAACGTAAAAAATGCCGTCAAATTTTCCTCTCTTATCTCAACAATTGGAGCTCTGAATGAGCATGTAAAAAGGGTTTACTTGCAAACCCAGTGGCTGGGTAATACAAGTATCAATCCACTTGATTGGGGTTGGGTTAACATTGAAGGAGTATTAAGTCCAATGAAAACCCAAATCAACCTGCACCTGAAGAGTTGTTAAAAATGATTTTTTGTAATTGTAAGAAAGGGTGCGGTATAGAGCGTGGTTGGCGAAAAGTGGGACTTTTCTGCAATGCAACATGTCTCACATGCAGTGGGGGCAATTGCCAAAATAGTGCTTTGATTATGGACTTAGATGAGGACGAGAAGGAAGACGAGAGCAAGGGGCCCGAAAATAAAGGAGAAATAAATGAGGAGGAAGGAGAAAAAGAAGACGAGAGTAAGGAGGATGTTTAAATATGTGTAGTTTTTTATTTTCTATTTTTATTTTTTTATGTTATTTATATTTAATATGTTTGCTATATTTAAAAAATGTAATAAAAAAATTATAAAAATGATATAAAAAACTCATTTAAAAGTAAAATTCATATTTTCCCTATTATTAATTGCATATTTTAATCAGTAGGGGTTGTATCTTAAGGGTTAATGAAATAAATATTTTTTCTTTTACTACCCTTTATTACAAATAATAAAAAATTCAATTATATCTTAAATAAAAAAATATATTATAAATTAAAAACTTTCTTTGTAAGGGGTGATTTTTATAAGGGTTGAAATGTATAGATAAATGATAAAAAAACAACAAAGACACCTTACTTTAACATTACTATATAATAAAATAAATTGTAAATAGTTGGATGATCTTTTTAAATTTTTTTAAGGATATCTGAAATAGGGGTTTTTTTAGGGGTTGATTTTGTTTAATTCTTCATAACTCATATTTTAAGATGTCAATTATTGTTTATTAAATTTATTTAAAAAAAAATAATTGTAAGCCTAAATTTTACAATTATTTGCAAAAGGGGTAGTTTTCTTTCCTAAAAAATAGTCCGCAACCAACGACACAGGGCGATATTATAACTGGAGAGGAAGTAGAACCTAAATCCAAATTTTCAGATAAATTGGTTATATTTAATTCATTTTAATCCACCGTCAAGCATTTTGAAGATCTTTTAATTATAATTATTCGAGGGTGTGGTTTTTAGTAAAACTGTTGAATAAATTATAAATTATGTCCATTAATGTCAAATAAGGTTCGATTAATTATTTTAACATGATTTACATCGATTGCACACTTGAATCTACAATTTTCCTTTTTTTTTAAGAGGGGTGTACCGCAAATATTCAAGGTCTTTTATAGTTCACACACATAAAGTAAAAGTTCAAAATAAACGTTATAAATTTATAGTGCTTTTAGTATAATGTGCCACAAGTAAGAGTAAACATTGTCTCAAGAAGTGGAGACCTACCTCAGAATACATCGTTAAATTCTGTGCTTGACGGGTGCTCTTTTTTACAGACGTTGTTTTTGACAGATAAACGTTTTTTACAGATGACATTTTGACATATTTTATATTTTACAAGTAGTCTAATTTTAACATATGTTACAGATAGTATTTTGACAGGTGTCATTTTTGTCAAAAGAAATACTAGTTGTAATGTCATTATTGGAAGCTGTTATATTCTCGCCGCCTTTTTAATAACCTTGTTAATTGATACACATTAGTTTTAATACTTTCGACAGTAATGATTTTAAAAAAACTTTACGAGAGAGTGTCATATTTTCCTAAACTCATGTGTTATTAATTAATGAATTTATATAGTTTTGTTATAAACGCAAGTAGAATTTTTATAACTGACTTCGTCTATGTCTAAAAAATCTATTAAATTTTAAGAATTGTTCCGGACCTTTTAAAGTTTACTTATAAGGCATGTTGGTTATTCAGAAATTTCTGAATGACAGACCTATTATTGCACTGCTATATTAATCTTAAAATCTGACCCAGTAATATTTAAATATTTCAAAAAACAAGTTAATTTAAAAAAAATATCGCTAAGAGAAATAACGGCATATCTAAGAATAGGATACAGTACTTTTTTACGATTTTTATAAAGTTTTTCTGACAGTTTACTATGGGTTTGTCTTTTTAAAAGTAAGGTATATATATATAATATACTTAACAAACGTATTTACAATAACATGAATTAGTAGGGTGACGCCAAATGTTACTTTCTATAACCCTGTACAATATTACAGAGTTAAACTGTTTTTTTCTAATATTAAATATTCTTCATATCCATTAAAAACATATGATTTACCCTTACCTTTTTTATTAATATTTTTTTTGTTTTGCTTTTTTCGTTTTATCCCTAAAACCTATTGAGGCACAAAAATATTAAATCCTACTTACCCAAGCAGATTATGTTAGCTCTTCAAAAAACCTTCGTGTAATATTTACGCAGATTTACGTAGTCCCTGTTAAATGCGTTGGGCCATTTTTTTTAAAAAGGATACAAATCTTTTAAAAAAAGTTCGTCGTAAAGTAGTTGAAAATGTTATACTTATTTACATTAATGTTTTAAAGAGAGAAAAAATAAACTAAAAGACAGAATAAAACTTAATAAATATACGAAAAAAGTTTGTAATATAAACCAAAGAAAAACGTTATGTGTCAGACAATGTTATAGTTTCAATAACACTAAAATCTTGGACTTCCATTATCTTTATTTGTTGTTTGTTACAAAAATGTTTTGGTTTGAGATGTATCTCCAACCATTTTCACCTTTTAGACCTGATTAAACCACTGGTCGGTAAGTCTCCATCTTTTGTAAAGAACTCTAGTCATTTTGTTGACTTTCTCAAAAATGTTAAAATAGGACCATACTTGTGTGAGTTTTGATGTGGAAAATTTGTATACAAACGTGCCAGTAAAAGAATCGTTAAACATTATCCGGGTCAAGCTTAAAGAAGATAAAACACTAGTAGAACCGAGAGTAGAACGCACCACCCTGCCGCCGGATGGAGTGATGTCTGCGTAGTTTCTACTCTCAAGTTAAAGATGAGTACTACGCGCAGGATGATGGACTTCCCATGCGTTAATCGCTTTCCCAAGTGGTAGCAAATATTTATATGGAATGGTTTGAGGAACACGCTATTAAAATTACCCCAATCAAAACAAAAGTTTGGCTAATATGTTGACAATACTTTTATTGTATGAACAGGTAATGACGAAGACCTATTATTAAATTCACAATGAAGAAGGAGCGAAATTCGGCCCTACCTTTTCTCGACGTTCTAGTCAAGCAAAATAATGGACATATACAAACCTCGGTATACAGAAAACTTCTCCACACTGGACAATATTTACACCAGAATTCTAATCACTCGAACGAAACGAAACAGGGGGTCATATGTACTCTATATAATCGTGCAGTGACTTTATGTAACAGTAAGAAATCCCTGCAAAAGAAAATAAGTAACATAACTAGGAATCTTAAGCAGAACGGATACAGTAAGAGACTGGTAAAGGAAACAATCGAAAAATATCAAAAAAAGACAAAAACCTCTAACTTAAACGAGACTCCACATGACCAAATATTTATGACAATTCCATATATTAAAGAAATTTTGGAAAATATCTGCATAATCGCAAATAGGTATAATATTAAAACGACATTTAAATTACAAACTGCTCTAAGAAGCATTCTTACTAAGACGAGATCAGACAACAATGTAATGTTTTAAATAATGACTGTATCTACCAAATTTCCTGTGAATGTGGTGAGGTATACATCGGGGAAAAGAAAAGACCACTCCAAGTTAGAGTCAAATAACACAAAAAACATACGGAACGAGGTGAAAAGTCGAAGTCAGGGATTGCCGAACACGCTTGGTCCAAACAATACCGCATACAATGGTCGGAACCAAAAACTATTCATAAACAAACCCACTGGAAGAAAGGAAAATTTAAGGAAGCTGTAATAATTGTCAACAACCAAAATGTATTTAGCAAGCCTAGTATCGATATTCCAAATATCTGGCAGCCGTTGCTGAACTTCGGTGAAAAAGGGATAGTATATAAGTTGTAGCTTTTAAGAATAGTTTTTAGTTATCACTTAAAAACGGTTGGAAATTTATCCTAACCAAAACTAACCACAACTAACCGAAACGTTGTATAACAAATAACAAATAAAGACAATGAAAGTTCAAGATTTTATTGTTATTATATATCAAAGATAATAAGAAAAATATAAGAATTATACTTTTAAATTTTTCTATTTTATTCTATTGGGAATATTTAAAGTGGAATATTACTGGAAAGAAGTTACATATCTCTTGTTATAAGAAATAAGAGTTTTTAATAAAAGTTGTGAAGGTAGTAGGGATCCACAATTTATAGTCGAAGAGCCCGCGACACATGTTTCATGAAGTGATTCAGGTAGAAATTTTACATAATGGTTTTAATAGAATAGATGAGTAAGTAATCAAATAATTGCCTGACCTATCTGGGTACACCAAATACAGCGCATACAGGAATTCCGCCCAACTTTTATTTGCATGATTGCTAATATTTTTAATATATATAATTAGGGTGGTATTGAACTTTTAGCGTGAACCATTTTTTTTTTATTTTAAGAAATATCCTTTGGGGCGTTTGGTTCAAAATTAACTTCCTTTAAAATTATTGCCTTTTTTTAGTTTTTATTCCAAACCAACTTAACTCTTCGAATGGTCTTAATTGACTTTTAAATCAAATATTTTTTGGCAAAAAATGTTTTTTACACCTTTTCTGTATGCGCAGTACCTGATGTATCCAGGTAGTCGATTACTTACTTACTTATACTATCTATAAAAGTATGTAAAATTTCTACCCGATCAAATAATTCATGAAACAAGTATCATAGGCTCTTGGACTAATAAAAATATATGTATTTAACTATTTCAGTTGTAATCAAATTCACATCAACAGCATACCGCTTTATTTTTTTTAATGCATAATGTATTTGACTTTTTATATTTGTTTTTTTAAAGCTATCATTTTGTTCTTATAACAACATGCATTAGAAGTATTTCGCAAAAGCTTAAAAAAACTTTAATAGAAATGTAAAATTTATAATACTTTATCTTAGGACGTTTCTGCGTGGTAACATATTAAAATGTAAAATAGCAAAAGTGCCTGTTCTCTGTTTTTTTAGTTTAATTTTTATAAAAAAAAAATTGGAAAATTTTGATTCTATTTACTGCATGATTTATATTTAGTAAAAAAATTTTAAGATCATCGTATTTTGTCTAAATTAGTGCTACTTTCAGTTTCTATTACATGTCACGAAAAGATATGTATCTTATTAGTAACCTTCAATCCCCGTTCTCTTAGTAATAACTTAGTAATTAAATTTAAAATATTTTTAAACGTGTTAACAAATTATTATTAACTAAGTCGATATTATTTTTAAAAAGTGTTTAGAATTTTTTATTTAAGTAGTATCATGTTTCGATTTGGAAACGTCTTTTAGGACTCATGTTAGGAGAAATGTGAAATAACACATACCAAGCAACATTAAATAATTAAAAAGGTCCAATTGAGCAGTTTTAATGGCTTAAGATTTGTTTTATTCAAATCTGGTATATAAAAAAAATAAGTATGTATGTAACTTGTTGATATAAATGCATATAAAAACTTTATTTAGATTTTTTAACGGTTCTTTTTAATTATTTTTCTAAGCTTTGCAGAGTACGTTTGTGCTCTAAATTTAATAAGTTATTTTATTTTTCAGTCATATTATTTTGTGCACATAATTCTGCTTATTTTTTGGTTAATATTGGTTGGTACTGGTTAGTATTTATATTTGTTTAGTTTTTGCCATGTTAAAAATAAAAAAAAAGAATATATTTATTATAATATGTAATTATAAATTAAAATGGGTTGTAAAAATGTGTTAAGGTTAAGTATATATTTTGTATTAAAATTTTATTAAATTAAAACAAAAAATTGGCTTTATGGGGCATATCCGCAAAAAATTGATTTTAAATATATTTGTTTACATATTTACACCATGTAAATTAATATTTAAGAATAAATTTTTTGTCCAAAATAAACTGTATTCGCTACATATATTTTTTACTGTTCCTAAAAAAATGAAAAAGTTCCTTTTTCATTTTTAATTTTCCTTGTTAATACCCAATGGAGATACACTTTAGTAAAATTATGATGGTAGATAAAATCTGCTCAAAAACATTAATGTTTGCTTTTTAATAAAAATGATGGAGATGTAAAACAAGGCCAATGTTTATCCGAAACAGATGAAAAATTATATAAAAAAATTAATTAAAACCCTTAAAAAATACATTAACAACCTTCCTATTTTCAACAGTTATTACATACTTTTAAATTTAACGTCTATTTATTTCGAGAATAAATCACTGCTCCGGTAAATATTTACTCAAACTTAAAATAATAAACAGATTTTCAAAAATCATGCGATGACAGGATGGATAGACCATCAGCGGTAAGACTGGAACCTCAGCATTATTCCCACTTGCGTTTGACCAGGAGTTATATATCAGTTTATATATTTTATAACTTTAAGGGTTTTTCTGCTGTAAAGTATTTTCACAAATCTCGCTAAACATTTTCTACTGATTAAAGACTTTCATGGTTTTTTTCGCCGACTCTTAATATAGTTTATTATTTCATCTTAAAGTGAAAGTAATTCATTAACGAAAAATCTTCATAATATATTATCAAAAATCAATAGTTTTTCTTATTTTAAAGCCTGATTTTTTTGTAATATTTGACAAAGTGATTTTGTAAGCATGACTAAATTTTTGAACCAGTTGAAGTTAATCTAAAGCCGTTCTGTCACAAATATCGTTTTGTGAACTCTCTATACGCAGCTGTTTTGGGTCAATTTCCTATTCCACAGTTAGAAGCATAACACGACATTGGTAATATACCTAACTATCTATAAACCTTTATAATTGCAAAAAACAGATATTTTTTTAAAACACTAACAAACGTTATCTTTTAAAGTTCTATGGTTACCTATATCTAAAGGACATAAAATTAATTTTCCTTAAACTTTTGCTATGATCAATAGAGTAAATAATAAAAATAAATGCTAAATGCGATTTATTTACTCAGGATCGGCGTTGTTGGTAAATAGAAATAAATTTATGAAAACAAAAAGGCAAATAATGTGATTTAAGTTCAGAGCTGTCGCAATTACTTTTAAAACGTAATTCAATTACCAATTACTCTTCCAAGCAGTAGTAAATTACGATTACCAATTACTAGCATGTTGTTAAAAGTAATTCAATTATCAATTAAAACTAAAAGTAATTGAATATTTTAGCAAGTACTCTATTTAAATTACCACATATATTAAACAGGATACACTAAACAAATAAAATATTTACACTAATATGCATCATAAGCGCACGTCACACTATTCAAACTGCTTTCTCGGCAAGTTCAACATTAAACGACTCTAAAATAAAAATTTTATTTTATCCTACCCTAAACATCAACAGATGTTTTCACAAAAAAAGTGTAAAAACGTGGCGGTAAGCATTAATCAAAAATACTAAAATGGCGCGGACGCGGCGTTTGCCGGATTCAAAGGGGCCTGCCCTGTTTCAAGATGCTCTTTCTGGCTGGTCGAAATTCCGGCAGTTTTTCCATAAAGAGAGGTTACTAAATTTTTCAAAGTAATTCAATTATTTATTGGGTAATTAAATTAATTTCTAGGTAATTCAATTACTTTATAAGTAATCGAATTACTTTCTAAGTAATTGAATTACTTGGAATTCGTGAAAATCAATTACCAATTACGATAAAATTATTCTATTAATTGATAATCCAAATACAATAACCTTTTCGGAAAGAAATTAAATTAAAGTAATCCAATTACTGAGGAGTAATTGAATACGATTTGTCAATTATTTTAATTCAATTACCGACAGCTCTTTTTAAGTTTAATAAAAAACAACCCTGTAGTTAGCTTTGCATACCTAATTATACGTATGTAAAAAATTAAAGGAACTTGAAACCTAAACCAAACATGGATATTTTTATGAAAATTAAAAATAAACATATGGGTAGCCATTTACGAAGAGAAAACCAGCCACCACAAACTAGCTGAAGATTTTGGCTTTCTCGTAAACCGCTTATTTGGTTTTTTAATAATTTTTTTTTTGAATTTTGAATTGATTCCTCGGTAACGATGCTGTGTCAGATTTTTTTATTTAGAATTTAATTAAAGCACATACGGAGTGCAAAAATGATACAAAGCTTTTTTTCAGAAATTCGTAGCACCCTGTGGGAAGCTACAGCAAGTGTTGTCCTTTGGTTCTTTTCATCACAACATTATCTGTCTTTGAAATTACACTATTTTAAAATGAACGCTGGAAAACAAACTTTGTCTCAATGTTGCACTTCGTAAATGCTTTAATTAAAGTTTGAATAAAAAATTTTGACATTCATCAAACAAAGATTATCAAAATCTAATTAGCGGACGGCAAAGAACCCAATATTAAAATTGGGGCCAGCTTATAGTGGCCGGTTTTTGTGTTTTAGATATAGATATTTGAATATCAGCAACAAAGAATTAATATGTTGCCGGACTTTTTTAAATTTTTTGATGTTTTACGTTAGCACCTAATAAAACTCCCCAATTATTAAATTAAATAAATATATCACCGTTATATTTAAATTACAATATAACTTTAATACAACAAGTAACCTTTTCTTATGTGTAGTTAAAAGATTATTATTATTTTTATAAATTATAATATAGAGTAGTTGCGTATGCGTCTAATACGACATCTTTAAGCATTCGAGTTTTTTGTCAGTAACAAATATCTGTGTACGAGTACGTTAATAATGTCAATAATATATAGGCAAAAATTAAGATATTAAAAACCAGACGATAATATAAAAAAGGTATAATTTTTTTGGGTAGCTAGTAAATGTAGGTTTATAAAATTTTAAGGTGACAAAATTAGAAAAATCCTATAGAGAGAAAATGAACCTTCATTAAATCTGGAAGCAAAAGCAACTGGAAAAAGATTTCGAATTTAACAGATTGTGCAAGTCACTAGCTTACATTAATAAAATATTGTTGACAAACAAAATTGGTAGTAATTTTACCAAGTTTGTTTCGAAAAGCAATTTCAAACAAATCTAATTTTAAGAAATTTTATGGGTCAGGCGGCTAAAATAAAAAATCAATTTAAAGAAAACGTGCACACTAAACAATACAAAATTTGGTAAAAAAATACTTAGGAGATGACCTTAATAAACAGCTGGGTAGGAGTCTAATCTTTTTTGAATTTAATCCAAGAATCGATTCCCTGGGCTGAAATTGATTACTTCTTACAAGTAGAATCCGTGATCCATATTCGTTATATTATTTTAACATGATCCGGAATCATGTGCTTTTTAGAAGGATCCGATTTCAAAAGGAATCGATTCCTTATATTTCTAATTTAAAACAAATCGGTTTATAAATTTGACATTTGAACTTATGTGTTTGTGTGGTGTATGTGGTGTTTGTTTATGGTGTATTTATAGTGAAAAACTTGGGTTAAAATATGATTTAAACATTCATCCCAATATACTGGATTTAAGCTAACACAGTAAGTTGGAAAAATGAGCTAAACTAATACGTTTTAGTGATAAATATATGATTACAGTTAACATCATTTTCAACCTACAAATCTACCTGGTGCGAAAAAAAAGCGCGCGTAAAAAAGGTTGTCGGTTTGGACAGTATCGTTCTACCATCTTATATTATTTTGATTCTTCTTCGTTTGGATTGATAACAGAAATGCCAGCAACATTGATTTGCGCCTGTTACTTAAAGGCTATGAGCCTCATTTTATGTAGTTAAATGTAGCATTTGTAAAAAAGCTTTTAAAAATACATGTGTGGATATATCATCTAACGAAGTTCGATTACTCAATGGTAACAAAGGGTATGACTGGAGTTGCATAAAATGCCGTGAGTTCGGTAATGAATTAAAGACCTAAAATCTCTTATGTTAAAGTTACAGGAGGATATTCATGAGTTAAGGGCTGAAAACGTTGCTTTAAAACAATCACCTAATCAATCATGTGACTTTGAGGAGATTATGTCTGAAATAAATGATCGAAATAGACGCAAGCAAAATATTGTTATCTTCGGTATTGCCGAACCTAATCAAGGAGAGGCTCAAGAAGTTCGAATAAGTAAGGATTTGAGTGAGGTCAAATCCATTTTAGGTATTGTTGTGCCGGATTTTAATGTACAGAAATTTAAAGCCCATACGGCTAAGATCGCTTTGTCGCGGGTAAAGTCGTCCCATAAGATTAACATTGAATAATGAGAGTGATGTCCATAAAAATTATACGTAACGCGAGTTCTCTTAAAAATAGCAGATATAAAAACAAGAAAATGAAGTTTGTCCTATGATCGTACCACGCGTCAGATTGAGTATTATAAAAAATTAAAAAGTGATCTAACTCAAGACAAAGCAATGGTGAAACAAACTGTAAAATTAAATATATAAACGATGTACCAAAAATAGTGAATTTAAACTAAAAGGCCCGGCAAGTGCAGCGAGTTGGTGTTGCACGCATATGTACCAGAATGTACGTAGACTTAATTCTAAGACTGAAACTTTTTATCTTTCAGGTTGAAAGGTGAATTCGATGTTATTGCACTGAGCGAAACCTGGCTTAAAGAAGACGTTCATAGCACGGAGTTGTTTCCTGAAATGTATGATGTATCGAAAGGATCGAAAATTTGGTATCGTTGGGAAACCCGTGGTGGGGGTGTATTATTAGCATTTAAAAATTATATTAAGTCTCAGGTGATAGATTCATATTTTGATAATAATTCTCCAAGCATTGATATGTTGTTGTGTAAGTGTTCTTTTCAACACAAAACTTGTTTATTTTGCCTATTATATATACCACCTCCATCTACACCTGGCAGTATGTTTCAGTTATTTTTTTGAAAATCTAGAGCAACTAGACTGTTTACAAGCAGAAAATGTAATTATTTTGGGAGACTTTAATGTGCCTGATTTCATAGATTTAAATTACAATGACGCCAAAACGTTTTCTTTGTCAACTTTGATGAATTTTTTAGATTTAGAACAGTGTAATAAAATATTAAATAACATGAATAGATTGTTGGATTTGGTGTTTTGTAGGGTGGAGTGTATAATAGAGAGATTCTGAGCCGCTGGTTCCCGAGGATGCCTATCATCCGGCTTTAGTGCCCACTTTAGACAGTCTGGGAGGTCAAACAACGCGAACTTTTGCCAAATATTAGGTAAAAGCTATAATAACTTTCGAAAGGCTGACTTTCGTTCCCTATATAATGCTATTTTGCAGACAGATTGGGAGATTTCTGGAAGAATTTCAGGACGCGAGAATTAGCTCTTGAAAGTTTTGATAAACTGTATCTCTCATTTGACCATGAATGTTCCGGAGTATAAAAATTTTAAGGATTTCCACCGTGGTATTCATCCGGATATTATTAAGAATATTAAGCAGAGAGCTAAAATGCGGGAATGAAATATAAAATAACGAAAAATATTTTTTTATCTGGCAGAATTTAGACGCTTAAGATCATTAATAAAAGAACAAACTAAAATTGCTCATAATTTATATATTACAAATATACAGTCTTCAATTGTGAATGATTCAAAGAAATTTTGGTCTTATGTTAATGCCAAACGTAAAACTTCGAGGATTCCGGGTGAGGTGTATTTCGGGGATGGTTTTGGGCGGCTCGGTGAACCCCAGGATGTGTTGACGGTTTTGGGGATTTTTTTAGTAGTGTGTATAGTCAGGATGGGCCTGACGATGTCTATCAGAATAGAGGGAAATGTTATTAATGAACATATTCAAATACTACGCAATAACTGAAGCGGATATTATTAGGTCCTCAAAAAACTTAAAGATAAGATGACGTCGGGTCCAGATAAAGTTCCATCGTTTATTGTTAAGGATTGTATAGGTGCTTTTGTAAACCCACATATTAATAATATACAACCTATGCATTAAAACATCCACGATGCCTAGGTTATGGAAACCAGGCAAAAGTATGTCCCATTTTTTAAAATTGGTGAACGCACTCAAATTAATAATTATCGACCTGTTTCCATACTTAGCAATTTTGCAAAGGTCCTTGAGTCGATTCTTTATGGGCGAATTAGCCTGCCAGTTCGCGCATATATTGCTTTAGAACAACATGGTTTTGTAGATGTGGAGTCAACTGTTTCCTAATATGGCATGTTTAACGCAATTATTGTCCAAATCTTAGACAAACAAGGACGTAGTCTATACGGATTTTGCCAAGACGCTGACGATTTCGCATGTGGTTTGCTTGATAAGCTGAGAACGTTTTGGATTCGATCAGCCAACTCTGAAATTTTCGAATCTTATTAACCAATAGAAAGCAATTTGTGTTTTATAATGGGTACAAATCAGATGAATATATTGCAACATCGGGTGTCCCTCAGGAGGTTCAAACCTAGGGCCTTTATTGTTTTTTGCTTTTTTATTAACGATTTATGTCAAGTTATTAAGTGTGAAAAGTTACTTTTTGCAGATGATCTTAAAGTATTCTTGCCCATTAGAACACATGACGACTGTGTACTATTACAACAGCAATTAAATATTATTCAGAGTGGTGCGAGGAAAACAGACTCAGTCTTAATACAGCTAAGTGTAAAGTAATGACTTACACTCGTAAACCCGCAATTTTTTCCAGTATCCCTATTCAATATCGGGGGTGGTATTAGAGAGAACTGGTTCACTAAAGGATCTGGGAGTTATATTTGATACAGAAATTAAGTTTTTGTGGATCATATTAATCAGATGATTCTGGCGGCGGGTCGGACGCTTGGCTTCATTGTGTGCGTAATGGTGGGAATTTTAACGATCAACGAGTTCTAAGCTCCTTTATTGTACTTACGTGCGTTCAAAACTTGAATATGCTTCGTTGATTTGGAATCCTTACTATAATTGCCATATAAATAATATAGATCGAGTCAGAAGAGGTTTCTAAAATATTTAAATTTTTAAAAGGTGAAGGTGTTTATCCAGAGCGTGGTTCAGATTACCGTGTTTTATTACGAAAATATAGTTTTGAAAGCTTAGAACTGCGGAGGGTGTGTGCCTCCATAATATTTTGTTTAAATTGCTGCGCGGTGGGGTTGATTGTCCTGACCTGCTGGATCAGATTAATTTCTTTGTTCCTAGATTAAATGCTAGAAATTATGTTATTACATTTGTAATGTGATAGAGCTCCGAACTAATCTTATGTTAAAATCGCCGATTAATTTTATGTGTTCCAGTTTCAATAAATTTCAAATGATTGTGATATTTTTAATTGTACTATTAATGAATTAAAACAAAAGGGCCAGATGTGATCAGTAAGAGGGATTTTTGATTTTATTTTATATGTATTATTTACCAAATCATTTTTATTTTTAGTTATTGTATTGTTTATGTTTAATAGGTTCTTATTTTTATTTTTTATTTATATTGCTCTGTAAATGGGTACTTGTTGGGCAATAAAGCTATTATTATTATTATTATTATTATTATTATTATTATTATAAATGCCAAAATTCGACATTTTATAGTTTCCAAATTTTGACCAAGCACCCTTAAATCCCTTATATCCTGAATCTAAGGCAAATATGTGTATAAATGCCATTATCCACCATTTAAAATTTTCATTTTTAATTTCCAAATTTTTACCTAAGATTTTTAATCAGAATCACATTGATTTTCGGAAATAACAATAAAAAATTTTAAAACCTTCGCCTATTAAAATCTTTTAATAACGAAACACAACTAACATGTGATTTTTACCAAAATATGTTATTTTTCAGGGTCCAGAGAATCAACATTTAAATGAAATATTTTTTTTTTCGTAAACATAGAGTGTGGTATCCGAAAACATAAATTCTACTTGTATTTTATCTTAAAAGTTTTGATTGCTTGATCTTAATAATTTTTTATTATTTTATTTCCAAAATACCTCCAAGGGGCTTTTAAATTATTTTAAATTATTTTAATTTTAGTACTACTCAGGGTTTTAAAATATTTTTTATATTTCGCAAGCAGAAAATCTATTAAACGATACTTGTGAAACTTCCTGTAAAATTAAAATAAGATATCCCATTTATAAGTTGCTTGAAGTTATCTCAAAAAATATTTAAAAACACCTCATTATTGAGGTCTAGCATCGCAAGTTTTGGAATACAGTTCGAAAAAATGTTTTATTTAAGGGTGGTTTCATGTTAATCTTAGAAACAACATATTTAAATTTAAAGAATATTTATCCAGAACCAATTTGGCTAAGAGTAACAGTACTTTAAAATAAGGCTAAAATTATATTTCGCGACTGGGGCCCCATGCTAAAATCTTTAACGCTTGATTTATCATCTGGATAATATAGTATCTTTCATATCGTTGTCACCATTTGTAAGTATAAAAACTAAAGATGATCCGAACTTGTGAACCGATAAATAGAAATCGATTCCTTGGATTCGATTCCTTTTTTTGCTTAAAAAGAAAACAAGTGATTCGTTTGGGTGATTCTATTCCTTTACGAGGACCCGGATCCGTAAATCGATTTCTTTTTCCCAGCTCTGATATAGGCAGATCGTTTGATACCTATCTAGGCAAATATTTATATATATATATATATATATATATATATATATATATATATATATATATATATATATATATATATATATATATATATATATATATATATATATATATATATATTTTTTTTTTTTTCACTTTCAGTGGCATAATTAGTGCATTAGCTTAATTCTTAAAACTGTTAGAAAATTAAAAACAAAACCAAGGTTATTTGTCAATATTCTATCATTATAATAAAAAAAACACATTCCTTCAAATTCAAATTAATTTAATAACATCAAAATTATCAAAAATTATGTATTCGGTTGTAAGAGAAAAAATAAAACTAATAGTACAGAATAATACAGAAGTAGACAAAATATATTTTTGCTACCTCAGTAGCGTGTATTACCTCCCCTGCTCTTCTACATTGTTATTTCCATCCTGTTAGTTCATACTATTGATGAGGTAATTCGTGAACATGGCCATGCTCAACATTCCGGCAATCTAACTTTGACACTGTAATTCAATGAATCCCAACTCTCTAGCGATACGCCTGCTCCAACCCTGTTATGTAGGGTTACAATTCTATACGGTCTTCCTCCGAAAGACGTCCAATATTTACTCACACGAAATTTACAAAGTAAAAACTAAATAGTACTATTTTATTATTGTATAGTATATAATATATAAATATCACGTATGATAATGGTTATTATTATATTTTATTTTTTAATGTATATATATGTTGTTTATATACATATATATATATATATATCCTGTAATATATTTCTTTTATATATATATATTTATATATATATAATATATATATATATATATATATATATATATATATATATATATATATATATATATATATATATATATATATATATATATATATATATATATATATATATATAAAAGTATTTATTTATGCCGGTCCTGATCATACATATTTTTATATTAGAAGCATTTGCGTGGCCAAGTGCGTATTTTTAGTTATTAGTTTTATTTAGACGGATCTATTTATTTGTTTAGTTCGATGAGATAGCAGCTAATCTCTAACCAAATGTTAATTATTTAATATTCCATTGGCATACTAAAAAAATCAATAAAAAAACATGCAATAGACAGAACATAGACTTTAATGAAAGACAGGATGTATATGTGCGTCAAAAATATACATATTTTATTTACAATGTATTTGGTTTATTATTAATTCCTAGCACTATCGTGTCATAATAAATGATTTATTTTGACCTAATTTTGGAATAAGTTTGTGCATATTTATCTACATGGCTGTGCACATGACTTATTTGACGTAAACCTATGTTGCTTTAATGCAAATGTTAACCAGTACCTTTTCTTTTTTAGGCGTGGCCATATAGATATGATAACAACAAAGTTATTCAAAAGCTATTTTTAAAAATTTAAGGCTATGTTAGTATACCTTATATTAAGCCACCTAACAAGCGGTCACGAACCTACTCTCTTAAGTATTTTATTCTCTTTTCCCGTAGTATCCGATAGCTACATCTTAGGTTTTATGTAAACAGGCATTATCTATCCTATCATCATCATATTTTGTGTATTGCCGAGGACTTTCTAGAAATTTACGATATTCGCTTTTGTTACCTCTTATGAAAATTAAAAGGGACTTAAGTAATGTCACTTCACTTCACAACTTTAACAATGTGGCAAATATTTCTTTCATCAAAGATTGACGTCTTCTCGGGTATGCCACAGGGAAGTCATTTGAGCCCGAAGCTGTTTCAGCTGCTGGTAAACTACATTGAACAATATTTTAGCTCCAAATATATTTTATTTGCTGACGACTTAAAACTCTATAGAGTTGTCTATAGAGTCTGATGAGGATTGTGAGTCACTGCAGAAAGACTTGGATAGTTTGGCAAATGGTGCTTAAAAATAACCTTAAGCTTAATGTGGCTAAGTGCTCATACCTCATATTAAGTCGCAAAAGATATGTGAGAGATTTAAGTAGAATATTGGGGGTGAACTGTGGAGGGTGAATGTGGTCAAAGATTTGGAAGTGTGGCTGGATAGTAAACTGCGTTATACGGATCACTATGAAACAATTATTAACAAAAGCAACTGTATGTTAGGTATCATCACAAAAATGTCAAATGAGTTTATTAATTTTTGTGGTTATGTGCTCTCTGCATTGTAGTATTGTTGCTTATTTGGAGTCGGTATTACGAAATGCATAAAAATCGTTTAGAACTAGTCCAAATAAAATTCTTAAAATACTTAAGGTTCAGAATGGCGCAGGAAGGTTTGTTGCTAAGCTTGGATGAAGTGACGACATATCATGGGATAACGAGGCTTGAAGACCGCAGACAATATTTTAAGCTTTTTTTATAAATTAATACAAAACAACGTAACATTACCTGACATATTGGGTAGCATTGACTTCTATATACCACCTAGAAGTTTTGGAAAGTCACCACTGTTGTCTTCCAAGCATTATAATACTTAACATGCTCAGAATATGCCCCTAAACAGGATCGTTAAGTCTGTAAATATTTTTCCTGGTTTAGACTTCTTTGGCTTGCCTGTTAATGCTATAAGAAGTAGGTCTGATTCTGGGAGGCTAATGATAGTGTTAGGAAATATTTAATATTATGTTTTTTTACTTTAGTATAAGTAAATGTAAAGATAGTGTATCCGTTAAGTAAATAAATAAATAAATAAATTGACACTTACCTTACAATATCAGAACGCGAGAAAAAAAGACTAAATCTTTTTTTTTTTTTTTTGATGACAAACAGTTTGTATTTCAAATCTTCTTTTTTTTACTAAATTTAAAAAAACCCCAGCTCATTCATTGACCTCTCAGCAGCCTACGACCCCCTAGGGAAAGGGAAAGGATCCAAAAACCTGAGAATTTCCCTTTGAAGCGAATAAAAACTGATATGGGGTTGCTTGGTGATGGGACGTTTAAAGGTTATAATGGCACCACATCAGCCCCACTAAAAAATAAACAAGGGCTTGACGGGGATCAAGTGCTCCCCCCTTTCATTTGTATATAATATACCGGCAAAAAAGGTCAAACAATTTCCCGGTTTTAGGGACGATTGGGTTTTCAACAAGATGTAACTCAATGAAACATCTGGGGAAAACCCCTAACACAGACCAAAACAAGGGGTAAATTTCCGCAAATGGAGACCCCAGCCGAATGCCTAAAACAGAGGTTAGCTGCTTCCACCTCAATAACAAACTAGCCAGAGAAGACTAAATACGATTTGATGGTACCAAACTAACCCCAACAAAACAAAAAATACCTGGGAGTGACTCTTGATAGAACACATCATTTAAAGAACATCTAACTAAAACCCCCGAGAAGCTGAAAACCAGAACAACATAATCCAGAAGTTTTTGGGTACCCGGGAAGCATCGGCTACGCGGCTGCCCCCGCCTGGGACTTGTTTTTTCGAGGCTGAAACGTCCCCAGTTTGGCAGTCCGCACGCAAAGAAGGTGGACGTCAACTGAATAATACGAAGGATGATCCGGGCATTAAGTCGACTCCCATTTTCCGTACTAAGCCATATCCAACCACCAAGGCTGCACGAAAGACCCCCTTACACGAGTACAAAAGATCATGGAAAATAAAAATCTGCCAATACATCAAGAAAATTGAGGACGCAAACCAAATCGTCTCCGCTCCAGAAATCCACCAACTAAAACGGCAAGCGCAGCATGAAAAGAGGAGTTCAACCTGACCAATGCATGGACTCAAGAATGGACCACTCAACAAGGTAATATTATGCCCTGATTACCCAAAACCCCCCCGGGGTTTTGACCTACCACGCAAAACCCTGGTCCACACTTAATAAATTAGAACGCAACATGGCAGATGCGCATACCTCTGCACAAAAAAAAGCATCACCATATCATGCGGGAAAATGTCAAACGAAAAACATCACGGGGGAATCCCCCACAAGATCCTACAACGGTAGACCTGAAGACTTTCTGCTGGCAACTGCCGGGTCGATAGATTATTTTAAACCCGATTGATGTTTGTTTGTGAAATCCCAAAGTTTGTTTTATTGGCTTATATGTGTAATCTAGCTTTTAAGTTTACTGTGTCTGAATCGCCATGCGATAAATAAATAAATCTTCTTTCAAAATAAAATATTCTTTGGACTCCTCGCTAGATATACAAGAAGGGGCCGCTTTGTTTCAAGACCCAGGATATAAAAGAGTACACCTCTTCTGCGCCCAGCTAGTTAGTTGCACTCGGTGTGCAAGCTATTAAGAAGTTGTCCAGTTGGACTGTGAGTGTTTAAATTCATTATTTTTCTTGCATTTTATCTTAGATTCTTACATAACATTTGAGTTTAATTATTTAATTTGAAAAATTTACATTACTTTAAGTTTTGTATTCATTAAATTATTAGAAAACTTCCATAGTTTATGGCTCTTAAAATTTTATTTTTAGTATCTTATTTTTACTTTGGATCCGCTTTAACAACAAATAACCTTTTGCCAGCTTTTAACCTTTTGTAACTTTCTGTTAAATTTAAACAAGGATTTAATTAACATTAACTAAGTTTTAAGATGCATTTTTTTTGTTCAAAAATCGACTAGCAAAACCAGAACCCCCTTAGGTCGGCGTTGACGGCCTCTACGAGAGCCGCTTTGCCGATCAAGGCAAATCTCCTAGTAGATTTATAAACAACAAACATTGGGCGTTCAACTCGTCACTATACAGTGTAAAACGTAACGTTACCATAGGAACTAAAAAAAAAATCAGAATTTTTCTTTTCCTCCCTAAAGTGAGGTGCCTGATTTACACTGGAAATTTTTGACATTTATAAATAAAATTTCATTTATTATAAACTATCTATTTTATCATAAATTTGGATAGATTAGATTTATTCTATCATAAGTTAATAAGTAAAAATTTATTATCAATATACCAGATATGTACTTGAAAATTCAAAGTTTACAAAAACACATTTTGTTACTCCGTTAGTTCTTTTACTTTAGCACAAACAAATATTTTTAGCCAAACCATCTAAATGTTGTTAAAATTACTAAGCTACCTCTTATTCTTTTAATGGAGAATAAACAAACACACATTCACTCAGATTTAATGTCTGTTTTATAAAATATATACTTTTAAACAATCTTATTCTGCAGTGATTCACGAAGAGCTCCATATTTCTTACACTAGAAACAAATGAGGTTTAATAATCCCACACAAATTAAGTGACTCAGTGGCTCATCGTTCTTCTAATAAATACATAAAAAAAAGTTCCGATGATGCATTTTAATTGTACTGCTTCTTTACAAAACTGCATACAACATATTTCCCAAATCATGCCATTCCTAAATTGTACAAAAGAACGATTTTATTTAGAAAATTTCACATCTTCTATATAAACCAATTAAATTTCTTTATTTTGTTGTTGTTACCATGACGACAGTGATTTATCCTGGTATATTTTTAGTTGTGGGTAGTCTGCATGAGTTTAAAGAGTGAAAAATTTTCTGTTTACGTTAGACATTATGACATTTTATAATTTGATTTTTAGATTTGATATTTAATTTAAATATTTTAAAATTAATTCTATAAATAAAAATTAAAAAAAGATAACAGCAAATTTAAATATAATATATATTTATAAAATAAATAATTTATTAAAAATAAATTATATTATAAAAAAATTATATATATATATATATATATATATATATATATATATATATATATATATATATATATATAATATAAATAATAAAATTTAGAAAACTTTTTATTTTGATTTTATCGAAAAAAGCTATTTGATAAAAATTTTTGTTACTTCTTAAAGTAAGATTGGGAAAGAAACATTTAACATATTTTATAAAGTCGTTTAAAAGTAAAATATAGTTCCTAATACCAATATTTGAAAACATCGGCCCACTTTTATTTATTTGTGATTAAAATTTTATTATCAATTACCTAATTTCAAATTTTTGTACAAGTAGGCGTTGATAGTGACAAGCTTTATTGACACTTCGCTTTAAATGCTTACTTAACAGCAAAAAATTTGATAAAATTAATAATAAAAATGAAAATTGATATTAAAAAATAAATAAAAGTAAGCCGATTTTTTAGAAAATCGGTATTAGAGACTACCTTTTAATTTTGAACAACTTTTCCTAGTAACGTATTTCCATATGTTCTCAAATAAATGCACTTTACTCTTGTACCATTTTAAGTTTTTTCAATTTTCTGAACACCGCGTGTAAAATATGTTAAATGTTTCTATCCCAATCTTACTCTAAGAAGAAGCAAAATTTTTTTTAAGAATAGGTTTTTTCGATAAAATTAAAAATAAAAAAGTTTTTCCTATTCAAAGCTTTTCGTGGACAGTATATATATATATATATATATATATATATATATATATATATATATATATATATATATATATATATATATATATATATATATATATATATATATATATATTTAAGTAACTTATTTAAAAGTAGTTGGAACTATGTAAACACAAAATTTTAGATATATTTTTTACATTATGACAACTGTCATAGTGTCATAGTAGGTTTTATTTTTAAATTAATTAATCGACGGAGATGTAAAATTTTCTTACCGAATACCTCACGTGCTAAAATTAATTTCCGGTAATTTTTTTGCTCGGTTTCACTCATGTTTTTGTTGTGGTTAGTCTCTCGTCTTCGACTCGGGATAATTTTCACATTACATGACCCTTGAAAAAAATTCACCGGCAATAATTTTAACACAAAGGGCATAACGAGTGATAATTATGGTCAAATAACGTCAAAAGTTAGGATTACTGTGCTTGACATGAATTCCATGACCTTCTATGCGTTTAACTATATTAAACCTGCAGATTTTCTGGATACTCTGCCTGTTTTTTAAAAAATATATATTTTACCCGCTGTATAGCAGATAAGATTTATTAAAAAAGAGAATTTAAACCATTATTAACTTTTCTGTAAAAGTTTTACTTGACTTAAGTAGGTAATAGAGAACTATACTATTGGGTCTGCTTCCTTAACCAATTAGGTATATGATTTTTTTAAATACCTATTTTACCATTTTTTTCCAACGTTTGTAAAATAAATGAGAGATTGAGATACTATTGACTTATTTTTATTATTTTGTGTAACTAAAGTGGGTTAATTGTATTTTATCTAACCTAATACATATAAGTTTTATTGATACTAGAGATGGCTTCAAGTTCTTTGTAAGAAAATACAGTTTTACCAACTTTATGAAAATTAATTTGTAGAAAACTGAGAGATTAAGTTACTATTAACTAACTTTTTATTAGTTTATGTAACTAAAGTCGGCTAATCGTATTTTATTTAACCTAATAATATATGCACGTGAATTTTATTGAAACTGGATACTGCTTCGAGTACCTTGTAAGAAAATATATTTCTACCAACTTTGGTAAAATAGATGTATAGAAAACTGAATTAAATTACCATCGACCTATTTTTTATTATTTTATGTAATTAATTCCAGAAATTGCTTCTTAATGCTCGTCTTTGATTTTTTGGTATTATCTGGATTCAGATGTTAAATTTGTTTTTTAATTACCTACTGGTTTTCTTCCCCAAAACGAGATTTTTCTCATAAAAAGCACCATACTTTTTACTTTTGACACCACGCACATGAAATGACATTTATTATACTTTTGAATGATCATACAAAGCCCACTGTTTTTTCAAAACTATTAAAAAACGTCATTATTCCAGTATTTTTTAATACTTTTGGGTTTGAAATTTTCTTAGCAAATACCACTAGCTTTAATTAAAAACCGGAAATATTACAGAAAGTTCCTTATTTCAAAAGGCAAAAGAAAATTTATTTTTTAAATGTATATTTATAAAATAAAAACCATAAAAACTATAAATTTTGCCCTTAGAATTAATGTGTCACGTGGATTTTTTTCTAACCTCAAACAAATAATCATTTTTCAAAACTCAACCGATCTACTCCAAATTTGGTGATAGGGTGTTTTGGGGGTCGCAGATCACGAATCCGAAGTCAGATTTTCAAAATTTAAGCTGGCTGGTCCAATATGGCTGACCAAATGTGCAAAACTCTTTTGATTTACCCCAGGTGCGGTACATGGAGTTTTTAAGGGTCGCTAATTAGATTTACAAAATCCAATGTTGCGGACGAGATCTTTAAAAATAATCAATGAAAGGACGTATCTCCTTTTATGTTATGTAAACCACTGATTGCTAGTATTGGACATGCGATCTCGTTAATGTTAACCATCTGGGCGACGATATTGGCATTCCGTCATTCTACGGACTCAACTTGTAATCCTCGATAATTATGCGGGAGCTCACCAAGGCTACTAGCAATAACTGACTACAATATTTGGATTGTGCATGCTTTCAGAAATTTTCTAAATTCTTATTATCCAGTACTATAGCTTAAATTAAAATTACTGATTTAGCAGTAATTTGATCTTCGTTGGGCTTTGATCGTCAATCACTTTGTTAAATGTAAATTTCCACTAGAGTTATAGATAAGGCAAAAATAACTAATATAAAATAACTTTTACTTGGTTTTTGAATTTTAATGGACTTAGTCTTCTTATCTGAAGACCTAAATATTATTTTTTCATTGGACCAAACTATGTTACCCATATTTTGATTAAATATTATAAGAAGAAAAAGAACCTAGCATATTTGTATAGGTATCTTTCATACGAGTATGCCAAAGTTTATTTTTTCTGTTGTTTATATTGTGCTTTTTAAGGTCCAACTATACTGCTTCGTCGATCAGACCACATTTCAGATTTACAATATGCTTGATAGGTTTCCCTTATCTAGAACTCGATATATTTATCCTTTATTAATCCCATATGATAAAAAATGATGACATGTCGATAAATTTACTAAACAAAGTTTAGATCCTCATGCCCAGAATAGGTAATTATTTTATCCGTTAATTTAAAATAAATGCATCGATAAACATATAAACGAACTATATTGAACTGAAAAGATAATTTTTTATGAAGACCGCAAAATGTGAGCATTTTATTAAAAACAAAGCTTAAAGAAAGAAAATTTTAGAGTGCTTATATCTATATTTTAAACATATATATATATATATATATATATATATATATAATATATATATATATATATATATATATATATATATATATATATATATATATATATATATATATATATATATATATATATATATATATATTTACCGGGTGTTGCACCGTCGAGCGGGACATAGGGAATCCCAGGTAAATTTTTAAGTGGTCCTATATTGGCCACCCTATATTATTTTAGAAAAAAAATACTCAAATCAAGAAAAAATCACTATTATAAAATGGTTTTATCAGGGAAATAGTTATCGAAGAGTAGCGGACATGTTTACAGCCCATTTTCCCAATAGGCCAATACCAAGTAAATCGACAATAGAACGGACGATAAAAAAATTTGAAACTACAGGCACAGTAATCAATAATTGCAAATGTGAAGAAAATCGACGTGAAAATCAGAGACAAATTATACAAAACGAGAAGGATTTAGACGTAATACTTTGTGTAGAGGAGGTCGAAGGAAACATTAGCACGAGACAACTGGAGTACATTACTGGACAAGACCACACCACAATATCTCGAATTTAAAAAAAATGTAAATACCACGCTTACAAGTACGAAAGACACCAAGAATTAAGAGACGCTTGCTTTGAGATGATGGAGAGGACAAACACTGACAGAGGTTTTTTACAAAATATTTGCTTTACTGACGAATGCACTTTTACATTGAACAACGAACCCAACATTCAAAATTTCCGCTACTGGAGTAACGAAAACCAAAATCAATTTATTGAGACAAGGACTCAATATCCACAAAAAAATAATGTTTTGGCGGGAATTTTCGGCCACCATATCATTGGACCATTTTTCCTTGACCGAAATTTGAATGCGGAGTACTTTCTGGAACTTTTAGAGGAACAAATTTTGCCTGCTTTGAACAACCTTGCTCGTGAAAATCAAGAGATTTGCTATCAAATGGATGGCTGCCCAGCACACAGTACCAGAGCTGTGAGCGAATACTTGAACAACGCATTTAATAACGACATCATAGGCCCGAATCACGCAATATCTTGGCCAGCCAGGTCTCCGGATCTTTCGCCAAACGATTTTGTTCTATGGAGACATTTAAAAACTAAGCTTTATACCAATAAAAAATATGAAAATTTAGTCCAGCTAAGGAATGCTATTTCCGCTGAATGTGCCAGAATATCGATGTACCAGTTAGCCAAAGATTTTAAATTTTATTTTATTAAAATACAAGATACAAGTTATTGAATGGAATTAAATGGAGAATAATAAAATAAATAGGTCTTTTTATTCGTATGTAGTTCAGCATTTCTAGAATCCCGGAAAGATTATTTTGTTCACATAACACCAAGCCAAGTAAAAAGAGTTTTATAATCGTTTGTGTTATTGTCTGGCAGTTAATGGAGGGATATTTGAGCACTTGATTAAATCCTGATATTTTCGTCATAAATTGATTTCTAAATGAAGAAAATTTTGTTTTATTGTCTTGCGTAACTGTGAGTGCATGTGTTGGAATTAGCCGTAAAGTAAAATGAAATGCGAGGATTCTTTTTGAAATTCCCGTATAAATTTGTTCAGTTTTGGCAATGACATTATAAATTAATAATCTAAATTGTCACTGGTAAATCGATATGGTGTTTTTATTATTGATTTCTAGAGTACAGGGTGCATAATGAGATACTACGTTGCAGAAGTGTTTAAGCAGTTTACTCTTTACTGGTTGGTTGAAAAATGATCAAATTTTCATTTTGGGTGGAACTTATTGTGTTCTTCAATAAATCCTAATAGCATTTTTTTACTATTAAAAATGATCAAATTTTATTTGAGGTGAATTATTTTCAATAAATTATATATATATAATATATATATAAAATATATATATATATATATATATATATATATATATATATATATATATATATATATATATATATATATATATATATATATATATATATATATATATATATATATATATATATATAAAATATATATATAACAAATACATGCCACATAAAATATGTGTTATGGGTTCTTGGACTCTTACATAAATTTTTAAAACTATGATATTATTTACATCAATATAAAAGCAAAAATGCTTGTACTTTCTTTAAAATTTTATGGTTTTAAAATGTGTATTGCTGAAGAAGAAGATTCCTAATTATGTATGAACTGGTAGTTAAAATTAAAAAAAATCAGTTAATATAACAGACGATGACAAAACGCACTTCTCAATTTTTTTGTGTATTTTCCATTATCTGTCCTCTTTTATAAAACTCAAAAAAATGTTATACTTTTTATTTGTTAAAAAATGGAAAAATCGGCCAAACACATCTATATCATACACTTATAGATAAAGAAGTTATTAAATCTTTAATAGGACAGAACTTAAGCTACCAAAACAGAAAACTGTTGGCAACCGTTTTATAAATGGCATGATAATAACAAGATTTTAGATCTGTATACATGGTTACCTGATATTTTAATAAACTTTGTGTTACTTAATGTATTTTTTATTTTATACATTAAAACGTAATATTTTTTTGCAGGCATTATATCGTTTGCCAAAAATTCTAAAAGTTGTTTTGAATTATGTCGAAATAAGCATACAAATTGTGACCCCGTACAAGTGCTTGCGGTAACTGCAAATTAAGCAAAAACAGAATTTGCCATATAACTGGATATATGGTAATGAATTTATTAAACACATTTAGTACCGAAATGAATAATTATCTAATATTAATATTAACAGCTACAAAAAATGTATATTACTGGAGAAGTTAGCAAACTATTGCTGTGCAGGAGGCCAGTTGTTGATATAATTCAGCGGCGGCCTTACCCATTGCGAGGCTCCAGAGGCCCGATCCTGTAAGCACATTTTTTGACATTCTTTTTCTCTATCTCTTTCAAAACAGTGACAAACTTATGAGTTACCTTTAAATGCAACAAGAACATGTGATCCCTATTTTGACATTCTCTTTCCTTATATTTTTGCAGAGTCCCAGCCCAGTCGGCTGGTCTTTGGGAGGCCCTTTGTCCTTCGTGAAAAGTATGTGATGCGAAAGTAGGTCTGGTTGTTTGGTTTAGGTATTTGTCATGTTTGACGAAAAATGTTAAAGTTTTACAAATAAATAAAATTTGAGTTTTAAAATATTTTACATTGAAAGATTTACAAAATTGACAAATACAGAGATAATAAATTTTAAAATTGTTGTTTGCGGCTTTTCCTAAGACTAAAATATTTGATTAAACCACAATAATTTAACGAATAAGCTACGTCATCTTCGATTGACGGAATAGCAAGGGCCAATCCTGTGTTATCGAATTCCTCAAATATGTTTTAATAATTTTAAGCCTCAAAAAACTCCTTTCAGCAGACGCAACTGTAACAGGTGTGGTGGCAATAGTTCTCAGGACTATTTCGATAGTGGGGTAAACTTCAGTTATTTTTTTTTATTATGTATTTTAGCACCGAGATAATGTCGTCGGTTTCTTCATACACACGGATAAACATATTCAGTTCTGCGTACAATTCATGCCTATCAATATCACATGATTCTCCTTCTGTCAGAGATATTTGCAAGTCGCTTTTAAAATTCACTATCACTAACTTCCTTTAATCTTTTTATATTATACATGAAATCAAATATGCTCTCATGATGTTTAAGTGCCTCAAACCTAGGATGGCAGCTTGCGCGAACATTGTCGACAATGACATAAAAATAGTTTATTTTAAAAATCTCTTCCGCATTCAATTTATAAGCTTTATGTTCCCCTTCATAATTAAAATGACTTTCTTACGTCGTCTTCTGACTTCTTTAAACTGTCTGTCAATATCATTTTCCTCGGCTATTTCTCTCGCTGTTACAAGGGATGACTGAAAACCATTTTTTCGATAATTATCGAGCCAATTTGTGAATTCTTCTAGGTGTTGCAAAATAATACTAAGGTGACAAGAGTTGACGAACGAAATGAAACACAGGATTCCCCGAGCGATAGAGGAGCAGAACATTATGTTCCGACTCCCAGCTGACCCGAGTGCTATGCGATGAAAAAAACCGATCTTCAAGTGTTTTGAGGTGCGATATTAAAGTATAGTCTGTCTCAAAGTATACTGTGTTAGCTCTTGCCTTCATTTATGGATTATAGCTGCCGACAGCAATAAAACTGCGGATCGGTAGGTATTAAAGGACAGAACATTAGGGACGGACTTTAATAATATAAAAATTTATAATTTATTGTTTATTTAAGTAAGTATAATCTTAAAATTACATTAAGAAATTAAATAAATGCAAAGTTATAATAAATTTATAACTGCATTATCTATAAATAATTACATTATTAATCTAAATATCTAAATCTAATTCTGTTTCACTATCAGAGTCATCAATAAGAGTAATTACAATATGATTTATGTTGTTTTGAATAGAAATGTAAGAGTCCTCAATTTTTATAATGTGCTGTAGTGAATTTTTCCAGCTCTTAAGTGGTATGTTAGTAATTACATTTTTTATCAAATTTTACTTGGTTCCACACATTCTCTATGGGGTTAAACATACAGTGATACGGAGGAAGCCGTAAGACAGTATGCCCAGCCTGTTCAGCCAAATTATCACATACATATTGTTTTTTAATTGCATATGAATTTAGGACTTCCAAAAGATGCGTTTTTTTGTAACTGAATTCAAAATAAATATCATTTTCTAACAAATATTCCTGGATTTCAGTTTTTGAAATTGATGAAGCTGGTGCTTTGTGTAGCAGGAGGCTGTAGTAGCTTGCGTTATCCATGACAATAACACTGTTGTTTGGAATATTTTTTAAAAGATAATTTTGAAACCAGTTTTCAAAAAGTTCTGCACTTGTATCCTCATGATAATCCAAGCTAGAATTCTTAATATTCTTTGCAGACAACAGCAAGCAGTTTGGGACAAATCCGTCCTCTGAACCAGCGTGTATTATGGTAATGCGTTTTTCTTTATTTAAAGGTGCTTTCGTCTGACAGTTTTGACTGGAATCAACCCATCCTTTGGATACTGTGTCGTGTGTATCGAACCATGTTTCATCAAGGTAAATTATGGATCTGTTTTCTAACCTATATCCTTTAATTTCTTGAAGGTAATTAAATCTCCAAGTGCGTAATCTGTGCGATTCCATTGCTACTTGTCTTTTGTCTATTTTGCGGTATTTAAATCCCATTTTACAAACAACTCTATGGAGGGTGGCACTGCTAATATTTATATTTCGTCTTCGTCTAGCTTCTTTTTCAGTTTATCCAAGGTAGGAATAACTCCGCTTTGATAAAGACAATATATTTTCCTTCTTATTAGGTCCTGATCACTATTGTCTATACGGTGAGATTGAACATCACTACGTTTTTTTATTTTGTTCAATTCTTCACTAATAATAATATCCCTTATCGATGATATTGGAGTTTTTGTAAGTAGACAGATTTCTTTTAAAGCTTCTTGTTTAATTAGACCTCTACTGATTAAAGTTTCATAAACATTTTTCACAACCTGTTTTGCATCTAATGACAAATGATTTCGACGCGACATAGTTATATTCTCGTAAAACAACTTTTTCGAAACGCACAGTAAAAATGGTTATTCAACACTGCCACTAAAATATTAGCCAAAATATTTATATGCCTAATGGTTAATACTCGAGAAATACCTGGCCCCCTGCCCTTATGAACAAATGGGTTTACCCAATAACAATAGGTAATAAAATCGTTAAAGGTTTATTGGGGTATGGTCCGTCAAAAGCGAAAAACGATATACTTTGAGACAGACTATGCTATAAATGAATTTGCATGAATGGGTTAGTTAACTGAATTTATTTTAATTTACCGCTATGTTATAACCTGATAAATAATTAAGGTTGGGTTGTTGCGCGAGGCCCCTGCAAGAGCGAGGCCCCGGGCTGTTCGCTGTTCGCCACCCCCTAAGGCCGCCGCTGATTTAATTTAAAATATAACAGTGACTTTGTACGTTGTAATGTAACACTCCATGTATACCAGGAGGAAGAGATAAATAATGAATACATAATTTTATTTCTAATCCGATGCTGTATTTACCAACTAACTGTTATTTTCGCTTATCAGCCTCTCATTATCACCATCCTTACGAGCAAATAAATATTCAGCGTAATACGCAACGCGGGAACTTGTTACTTTATCTTGCAACCTGTAGCACGTACAGCGTCGCGTCAGTCTCCGTCGCGACATGAAGCGTCCGCGTCGAGACGGTACAGACGCTCGGTGACATGTGGAGCTTCTTGACGCGCGCTGTTCACGTGCTTTGCCGTCGCAAGGATAACAGAAAGCGAAAAAGTAAGCAATAATAATAATAATACCCTTCTTGTAGATCCTATGTCCTTTAGCAGATTTAACAAAATATCAACAATTTTTTGATGCCTCGCTAGGCGAAGAAACTTGTTTTTTTTTTAATTACAAAAGATACCTTAAAGGTTCTACTAGTAACTAAGGGTAATGTAGCCAAAATATATTATAATTAAGATGCATTTGCATTAGTTCAAAGGTTAATTATAAAGGAGATACAGGGTATTAAAGAAAAAACAGTGGTTTAATTGTTATTAGTTTCGCAGCTTGTGGAATACCGGTGTGCAAATTCTTTACAAAGGGTTCTTGTAAGTAGTAAATAATAATCCGTGTTCAACTTTGATGTTAGGTTTAAACGTAGTTAAATGCGTTATACTCTACTTGCATTTAATAAAGAATATCTTTTTTATACGCTAAATCAAGACACGTTATATGGAAAAATATATATATTTTTCTAACTGTGTCTTGCTTAAACTTCTTGATAAACTATTGATTTTAGAAATAAAAGGTATATAATTAAAATTGATGGTTTAATAAAAAAAACTATAAGAAATTTTCTGTAGCCCTTTTAGTTTTTGAGATATTAACGATTTAAATTTAAAATAAAAAAGCAAATATCTGAAAAACTAAAAAGTTACAAAAAAATGTAATAAACAAAAAATATCCCTTTAAGTAACCTCTTTTAAAAAGGTTATAAACACATTTTTAATTGAAAAATAAATAAAGGAAATATAAGCAAAAAAGTGATTTTGGCTATTAAAAATTTCGCTAATAACCTTATTTTTTTGGTACAAGTAAATATACCAGCTCCGATCCATCCAAAAAGTAGTTCAAAATGTTCTATTTATTGAATGAAACAAAGTAATACACATGTGCATCGAGGCAATGGGGGATAACCTGGTGGCACGGATATTTTATTTAATTTTTTTTTGGTCCAATAACTGTTCTTATTCTGATCCACTTAGAACTTTAACTAAAATATAATTTAAACTTTATTCAATTAAAATTAGTGCCCCCTCTATCTGGGTGTTATATTCCAGGACGCTTAACATTTCTCGATTTTCTGTGCTACTATGTGTATAGCTTATGGTTTAAATATTTATTATCGATTTAAATAATATTATTATTAATTTATAAAGCCAGTTACTGGTTTAGAATGATATTTAGAAAATTTTAATTATATTTTTAACATGAAAAAAAAAAGTTTTATTATTATTTTTTTCTTAATTGAATTAATGTTTAAACTTTAATTTGATAATATTTTAAAGTAGTAAATAAATGGGTTAATACCATAATTTAAATAGGAATGACTTTAAGCCGAGGAGAAGTAGATAGATAATAATAGAAATGTTTTAAAAGTTTAATGCAAAATAAACTATTAGAATTTTTTTTCTGATGGTAAAAATATGATTAAAATTTTCTTAAAATCATTCTGAACGAGTAACTGACCTTATAAATTATTAATATTACTATTTAAATCGATAATAAAAATATTTAAACGATAGGATAGATATAGGAGGCACTTATTATTATTTTTTTTTTAATTAAACAAAGTTTAAATTATATTTTAGTTAAAGTTTCAAGTAGATCAAAATGGGTACAGTTACTGCACCAAAAAAAAATAAAATAATCATGCCACCAGGTTATCCCCCATTGACTCAAGGCACATGTGTATTAGTTTGTTTCATAGAACATTTTAAATTAATTTTTAGATGGATTAGAGCTGGTGTACTTATTTGTACCAAAAAAATATTGGTATTAGCAAAATGTTTAATGGCCAAAATCACTTTTTTGCTATTTTATTAAAAATGTCTATATAACCTTTTTTATGGAGCTTACTAAAAGGGATATTTTTTGTTATATACATTTTACTATTTTTAGTTTTTGAGATATTTGCGTTTTAATTTTAAATTTAAATCGTTAATATCTCAAAAACCAAAAGGACTACAAAAAATTTTATATATAAACCTGACTAGTTTTATTAGACCATCAATTTTAATTATATACCTTTTTTTCTTAAATCAATAGTTTTGGACTTATATTAAAAAAGAAAAGATTTTTTTTATTAAAAAAACGCAATTTAAACCCGCTGAGCTGGGTCAGCAGTGCGTCTTTAAATTGATTATGGACTTGTTTTTTTGCGGTGGCTTTCCGGACTAGTAGATAGATGTAAATATTATTTTGTTTTTTTAATAGCTTTAGGCGTTTTGCTAGTTCATCTTGACCCCATAGGACTGATAACACACAGTCTTTCACAACCAGAACTTTTTAAAACATAAATCCGCCACAAAAATAGAGAACATACTTACAAAAACTATACAACCTATTAATAATAATGTGCCACATTTTTATTAAAATCATAAGATGCTAATTGAGTTGATGTCTGCAACAATTATCCGCTTTTCGGAAGTGATTTTAAACCTAAGATTTTTCGGACTGTTTTCGTAAAGGATAAGCTTTTGAAAAGCTCTTAGAACATTGTCTTATTGTGTCAACATCGATTTTTGTTTAAATATTACCCATATCAAACCAATCTGTGCTTTTATTCTAATTTTTCGGCTACTGCTGGGGACTCTGCCTTCCAGATTCATCTAATACATTTCGACTTGAAAAAAGCATTTGACAGGGTAGATTGGGCTGTATTTATCAACAAACCAAAGTGGTATACATCTGACACTTCTTTATCGTCATGAATAAATAGCTATCTTCAGGATCGAGTTCAGATAGTCCTGTTTAATTCAGCCCTTTTCAAATTGTGGTGGAGACGAGAGTGTCTAGGGAATCATACATGGAACTAATTCTTTTTTTCATATTTATAAAAAACATTTAAAACACTATACGAATCTGTAATAGTTAGTTATTTAATAAGGATCAAAATTCCGATCATTATGATACTAGCCGTGAATATTTTCAACCGAGACTGATAACACGGTGTGTACCGTAAGGGTCGTTATCGATCCGAATAACATGCAAAAAATTTATCCTCTTACTTTATTAGAATGAAACATTTTTTAAATTTTGTTAAAAAATATTTTCGGTCTAGTTTTGGCAATGGATATTAAATCACATGAATTTTCGTCCTACGTTCTTTTCATCCCGTCTTAGGACAATAATGAATCCATTCTGGACCTAGGACTATAATGGAACCATTAGTGTACTCAGTTTGAAAATGACGCTTCAAATATTGTTATTATGCGCCAGAGGAAAACATTATTTTTTAGGTATAATCATAAAAAATAAAAAATAACATTAATAGCTCTATAAATTGGAACTGATATTAATAACACAACGCAATGCGGCCTAAAAATAGAAGGATATTAAATTTATTTGAGTAATATTTTTTAGAAAAATATAATCAACTTTTATTGTAATTTAAACACTTGCACGTTCGGGAAAAGTTAAACTGATATCTACAGATAAATCACCGATTTCGAGCTTAGATTTAGTACTTACAATAATAATATTAAGCTTTTAGAACTGCTGGAGACAATCTTGGAACTTACGAGTGCTAAAATACCAAAAACTATTTTAGCCTGAAATACTATTGTACGGTTAGGTCTTCTTTTTATAGAGCTTATGTAAAATGCTTAAAAATGGTTTCTGTTGTAATTTTTTAAATTTTTTGCTTTTTTAAATAAATATTAATAGGAATAAAAATCGATAGTCTAGAAAAAGCTGTATCTTAACTTAATGTTCGGAAAAAATGCACCATAGACCTTTACCTTCTTGCTCTTATTAATTTTTAGATTCCATTGTGGAAGACTTATCGTTCCAATCAAAATTTAGTATAAACAGTTTTGTGCACTATCACAATACTTATATTTCTTCTAGCTTTAATTTTAAATATACTTCTTTTTCTTTTAAATTAAGAAAATCTAAATAAATAAACTTACGACTAATGGGCATTCTGACTTTTACTTGATAGGTGCTTAGTTAAAACCAAGATAATAGGTATTTTGTACGCCATACGATATTTCAAAATTAATAAAGCTATTCACCAATTTTACATAAATATGATATTTAATTTTTCAATATTTTTTTAACTTTTTTACAAGATGTTTCTTAATAACATGCTTATATAAAAGAAGGCCATTCTTGGGTCCCTCATATCGTTATTATCAAGGATTTAAAAGGTTTTTAGTATGTACGAAGCAGATTTTGTTTTAAAAACATAAACAGTTTTGACAATTGTCTACCTACTCTAGCTCTATTTAAGTCGTCGATTCTACGACTTCTAAGTCTGCAGATATGCATTACATGTATGGGTTTGTTGATGGTAACAAACTGGAAGCCAGGCAGTTGTTTGAAGCGCGCTTTTAAACAATTATAAAAGATTGTGCAAAAAGAAAAGTTCGGGACCAGACATTAATCTAATAGGAGAACAACGTACTGTAAAAATACCAGGAATTAGGATAGCGGTTTGGAATTTAGTTAAGGAAGTTCCCGGATAAAGTACACGAAAAATTGGGAATAAAATATCTTACATATTCTGGTCTAAAAAATTCTGCCTCCAACGGGTTCAGGCTTTACCACCTCGCAACTTCCTATCATGGATGAGCATTTGCCATTGATTTTTTAAAAAGAGTATAAACATTCATTATTTAATACTGAATGAAACCAATTTTTTAAGAAACACTCTGCAAAAGTTTTATAATAATCTTTTTGAGCTGAAAAAAAACCACAGGTAATTTTGGAATCCGGTTACCAGGAGCATTTTTCTGTTAACGTGTGGGCTGCAATTGCGGTGATGTATTGGTTTCTATTTGCTTTAATGGCCATAATTACCGGTAGTTTTTCAAAGAAAAATTGCTAGCTTTGCTCAAAGATAATCACATTTTAGTAAGAAATCAACTGTGGTTTATGCACAACGGGGTATCAGTGCACTTCAGTGCTTTAGCTTGCGTAAATATTAAAGCCAAAATTACAATAACCGCTGGATAGGTTGCAGAGGACTACAGGCATGACCACCTAGGTCCCCAGGCCTCAATAGATTGATTCTTGTGTGGTCATCTTAAGATATTGGTTTGTAGCACATCAATTCATACTAAAGAGCAGTTGGAAAATCGCATCATAGTCATCATTGTGAAAATATTATAAACAGTCTCAGGATTTTTCTAACAGTATAAGAGTCAATGAGAAAAAGGGCAGAGGCATGCAGATTTGCAGAAGATGGACATTTTAAACATACTTACACCACGTTTGATACGAAGATTTTTATTTTGTTCGCTGATCTTGTACGGAACATAGCGCTTAAAAAAATTTTACCCCTTGTTTTAAATTACTTTAATTTTATAATTTGACCGTTTAAAATAAATTCTTTTTGATCATTTATTGTTTAAAGTCACATACATTGTTTTTTTTTGCATAAGATGCAGATGAATATTTTTTTATGTTTAAACCGTACGTCAGATAAAAATAACTCATAAAACCAGATTTGCTTCGAAAGAAATGAAGATTCAAAAATCTAGACGCACGGTAGTGCACCAGGCCAAGTTTCGGCCTGACGCATGCATTAAGTATATTACCCGAAAGGTTTCAGGGTATTAACATAACTTCGTTATCGTTCTACATAAAGGTATGAAATTTGGATAAGTATTTTAATTACCAGCAAAAAAAAATAGAAAAGTCATATCAAGTGGTTTCTGAGACATTTGATAATGAAAATATTCCATTTTTCTACCGACTGACTGCTTGACTCATTGCCTTCTTAAAATATGAGGCATTTCCTGATCCTGAGGGAGCAGAAACTTAAAATTTGGTATGTAAGTAGGTTTTAGGACACAAGTAAAGGAAAAATTAAAAACTGCACATTTTTTACTCGGAGTGCCCTAAAATAGGGCGGTTATATCGTATATTTAGTGGGTAATTTAGAAGTTTGCAATCTGATGAAACCTGGGTTTCTAAGGTGAAACTGTCTGTATTAATTAAACAAAATTATGGACAGAACTTTGTTTAATTTTAGATCTTAGTACTTTTAGACGTCTAAAATTTTGGATAGGAACTTGGCTCTTATCTGCTCCGAGACCACGTGACAAAAATCTCTCGCTCCGCTATTATCCGATATTTAATATTGGGACTTGGCAAAAGTTATCAATAAACAAAATATATTTTCAAAAACTTTAGCACTTTGGAGTTGAAGAGTTAGGACCTTGAGGACAAATGTTTTCATCTAGTCTTTTAAAAGTATTAGGTGTTAATTGCCTTTTTTCCCAATATTTAGCGAAATCATATATAAAGCATTTGCAGTTTTTTTCGTTCTAAATATAAAGTTTAATAATACAATATATATTTTAGAGTTTTCATACTCCTTTTCAATTAAATCAACATTTAAAGACACCTAAAGCTGGCAGTATGTAATTCCTATTTCTCGCTTAAATATTTTATAAACCAGCGACCATTTGTTTCTATGCCAACTTGCATTTTACTAATGCGTAGTTACTAAATTGAAATTAATAATGAATAAAGAAACGGGCACTTAGATTCGAATTCATTTATTAAGAAGTCCTCGTTGGGTACACGCCAAAAAGAAATTTTATACAAGAGGGCCACTTCGGTCTTGGTCCCAGGGTATAGAGGCTAATCCTGCTCAATTCTATCGCCCCTTCTAAACTAGCAGATTACCTGAAACAGAAAAGAAGAACCCTTAAGAAAATCCCAAAAATGTTAAATTCTTATCTACGTTTCGGTGGCAAGTCTGCTGCCGTTTTCAAGATAAACAGAGAGTAAAAAGAACTAAAAAACTAGAAATTAAATATTAATTTAAATAAGAATTGGTAAAATTTTGATAAAAATTATAAATACGTAATGTTATACAAGACATGTAATTATATTCAGAGAAATAAAGTGTTTCTGTTCAGCATATTTAAAAAACATATTGTACGCAAATTACTGTCTTAATAATTTCAGGGAAAAACGCTATTGTCTTGAAAATCTTTCTTTTTTTTAATTCTTGTCCTGTTATGACTACTTTACAAGAAGAAAAATATTTTTTACAGGGCAATATTTTATTTTTTTATTGTTTACCAATTTGCGCTTGATCTAAAATGCAATTTTTGTGCCTGGTAGGTGCACATAAGTGCAAGAAAACTGGTCTTGTAGTCCTTGTTAAGTTAAACCTTATATATTTAAGTACATATACAAAATTTACCTCTATCTTATCTATCGGCCAGGTTATATATAACTAATTATTTACAGCATAATATGATTATTAGCTTTTGTTTTTACTTTTTAAACACGTGTTTACTACTTTCACAAACTAAATTTTAGTCATAGATCACGAGGAATGACTATTTAAAGGCCTAAAATTTACAATTGTTAGTTTAGAAAATTTGATTCTCAAAACTTTAAGCCGGAAATGAATTATTTATACCAGGTTTTATTTATTAAATCCTCTAGTTTGTATATAAAAATATTTTGGTCCCCTAAACCATTTAACTTTCATTTAGAACGTAGTTAAAAAAAAATAGTAAAATGAAATTTTTAAATGGCCGCCAAAAATTTAATATTTAACAGATGTACTCTCGCTATAGCTCATTTTTTCCGTTGATGTATGCTCTTCGAGCAAGTTACTTAAAGAAAAAAAAATATTTGCTTGAAAAAATCGGTAATATTGCGTTTCAAAGTTTGAGATTTTGACCCCTCAGTACAGGTTTCTATCAACTCCAAATCACACAAAAATTTAGAAAGACGGACGTTCGAATGATGATCGCGTTGTTAAATTTAGCAATGGACTTAGCAATTGTTAAAAGCTAACAACGGTTTAGAATGTTTAACAAAACGCCATTGTCAGTGTTATTCGATGATTTTAGTAGGCAACCTGTCAAAATCTGACATTTTATTAAACATTCTAAACCATTGTTAGCTTAGCAATTGTTAAGTTAACAACGGTTAACAGGTTGCCTACAAAAATCATTGATTAACACTGACAATAATATTTTGTTTAACATTCTAAACCGTTGTTAACTTTTAACAATTGCTAAGTCCATTGTTAAATTTAACAACGCAATCATCACTCGGCCGGGAGTGTTCTATATCTAGAACAAACCATTAAAGGAATTATCTTAGACCGAACTTCACTTGTCTATAACAGTTGAAATATACAACTTTTTTTAACTATTTGATCCGTTATATCTTAGAAATGGTGGCTTCTAAGAAAAAAAAGGAGATTATAGATAATTTTATGACCTTTAATTTTTGTTTAAAATAATTCTTTTATAAAACTTGCCATTTTGCTGAAAAACGCGAAAACTAGTGTCCGACCGAAAGTTCGGTTTCGGCCGAGTTTCGGCCGAGTTTCGGCCAAAAATCAAGTTTCGGCGGCAGTTTCGGTTTTGGCCAAAATTAGCCGAAACTTTTGCCAAAACCGAAACTGATTTCGGAAGTTGTCGTGCACGCTCGCCTTCGTTTCTCGCGGAAAGTACGCCGGTCGTACAGTTCTGTAGCAAAATTTTAGTAATTATTATTTTTATATAAGAGGTACCTAAAAAATAAAATTAAAATAGATTATTACAACAAAATTAATATGCTGTATTTCCATTTCATGTCCTAATTAATGCAGAATAATGGGTAAAATGCACCAAATTTCAGTATTTTAAGGAATTTTATACTTGACTACGTGAGTTTCGGTTTCGGTTTCGGCCGGAAAACCAGTTTCGGTCGGACTCTAGCGAAAACCCGTTAAGTGACATTTGACCTTGAATAATCTTCTTCTTTTCCAGGTACAACATCGATAGGGACTTTTTAGATATTACTCGTACATATAATGCTGCTTCAAACGGTTTTTCGCGTTTTTTCAGCAAACTGGCAATTTTTATTAAAAAATAAGTTCTACTTAAGTTGCTAACGTATGGAAAACTTTTTTATTATTAATTTTACGAAAAAAAGTTATTCCTAGTAAAAAGTTCTACATATTCTAAAATCTAAAATGCAATCAACAGATATCAAATTTTATCAATTTTATAGGAGGTATGTAAAAAAAAAGAATTTTGCTCAATAGCAAAGTACCCTTATATTTCACAATATAGAAAATTGTTATTATGAAAAGTTGTTCGGAATTAAAAAGTATGTTTAAATATGCAATTATATCCTTTTAATATTTTTTTGTGTTTTACAAATTTTGCTGGCATTTCTACCAAATTTCGCTAAATACAACTAATGTTTTAAATGCCACTGTCAAATATTTCTTGCCAGAGCATCCTAGATTATATATTCAATAATAATTACTCTCTGATATTTCTTGGCAGAGCATTCTAGATTACATTACAATTACAGTTAAATTTTCGTTGTTCAACACAGAAAAAAACTTATTATCAAATAGAGTATTTAGATATTTTTATTTATATTTATTTAAATTGAGATTACCGATTCTTATTTGAAGAAAATCACCTTAAAAGAAATATTTCAAAATGATTAATAAAATTATTTCATATCCTCAGAATAAATTTTCACTTTAAAAATACAGTCTAAAGCTAAGACTTTCATGATTTTGGTTTGAACATCTTTGTTCTTCAGTTTAAATAATATAATTTACTGAATTTCAGTTACTTTTAAAATAAAAACTGGTCATTTACAATTAGAATGACATATCATTTAAAGAACGCGTTCTGTATGTTCAATTTGAAACATTTGGATTGCTCAATTTGAGAATATATTTGCAACATAATTTAAATATAAAATTTTGAAATCGGAAATTTTCATTTCTAGAAAGTCCACCTACGATGTACCCGATTGGCACCGGAAACTGGCGGTGCTCGGTTTGCCCGGTCATTCGTGTGATTATAGATCAAGGTGAAGGGTATAGCGAAATTTAATCGGACTGTTCTCGTCTCGTTGCACGTGTTTTTGTTTTGGGTGTTTGTACGATTAAATAATGGGAGTTGAAGACATTTTACAACAGTGGGGATGTGATAGTGTTATCCAAGCCTTCAAAGGTAAGTATTTACACCATTGTTTTATAAAACTGTTGTCCACTGTCGATAGATCTCAATTGTCACCAAAACAGGCATTTTTTATTTAAATAAACTTACCTATAGGAGCATACGCTTTTGTTTCGTAACTAAACATGTTTATATAAAATGTTAGACATTAACTGATTAAAAACACTACTAAGTACATTGTATAAACCATTAATATTGTTACAGGCTACAGAATATGAGTACAGAGTGTGATAAAATTCAGTATACCTAACAAACAATATATACATATACCTACCTACATATCTAATAAATTGCATATTTTCAGGCATTATTTTTAAAATAAAAATTTCTTATTTAACTATTCAAAAAATCTTAAATGGAATTGAAAGGCATTGGGGCGCGTTACATTTTTTAAAACTTGCCAGGTAGGAATATGGGTAAATGAAATTGACTAAAGCTATTCTAAGCAAACTGCTTTTAGTTAAGTATATTATTTTAAAACTTTGACTCCCTGTAGCCTGTAGGTACCCCAAACTGCACCTGGTTGAAAAAAAATTCATACAAATAAAATTTATAATAATAATACATATTATGTATCTTGCTTTCTACATATTATATAAGCCTGAGTATCTTTACCTTTTTAGTTAAATGTTTAGGAGTACCTAGTAAAACCTAGTATACGATTTGAGAGACAGTTTTTTGAATTAATTATATTTGAAACACTTTGTACTTGTAGTTTGTCGCCCCTGTATAAGTATAGGAGTTAATTTACTTTTAAATTAAATTTTAACATGCATTTTATTTATATTTTATTTTTATTTATCTGTATGTTGGTATAGAAATCTGATATACCCACCTCTTTACTTATTACAGAAAAATGTGTTGCTTAATATTTCAATTTTAGCATTTCGAATGTTTATTTTATTTTTTTAGAAAATGTCATAGAGAAAGACCAGTTGCCAGAGTTGTCCGAAGGCCTTCTTAAAGAACTAATCCCGTTGGTGGGGCCTCGAATGGCTCTTCAAAGAAAAATAGCTGAATTGATTTTTATTTCGTTATGAAGTTGAGAACAAGACTGTTTCTTTTTCCAAGAAAGTAGAACTTAAAGTTAATTCTTCTATAATGAAAATTATATTTTGTTTTAACAGATTTTAAAGCTTCAGCAGTATTTTTAATAAACGTTAAGATTTACTTTGTTTTTGAGTTGTCAGCAAAACCTATTATAATTTAATGACTTTAACACAGCGAAAAAACTTTTAAAAAATTGTATACCTATATTAATGTTAGCTAAACGTAATAATGGATTTTTATCATTTTTAAAAAAGTAACCGTATATTTTTCGTATTTCCAATTTTAATGAAAGTAACGTTGTTTAGGTCAACAGTGTTGAGGTCATATACAACATTATTTTACTAAAATTGGCTGAATACGGAAAAAAATCCGGTCACGTTAAAAAAGAATGTGTTCAGTTATTAGTGCAGCAGCTTCTCTTTAAACGTATTATACAGGGTGTAACAAATTCGAGTGTATGCATGGGGATCTTAAAAACCGTAAGAGATACGAGGTTGGTTAAATTAAGGTAAAGTTGCGCATTCACTTGCCCTACAAAATGCCGTTTAAAATGTGTAATTTTTCCGAATAGTTCCAGAGATATACAAAAAAAAATAAAATTTTCAAAAATTGATCTTTTTTTCTGACCTTACTTTTAACCGATTTTAAAATTAATAACACATTTACATAGCCACTATATTTCCGCTAAATATTAGTGTTTTTGGATTTGCCATTCAACGTTTAATTTTGTGACGACCATCATCAACTTTATTTTTTTTTGTGGACGCCATATTGGATTTTTTTTTAGTTTTGAGTTTCTTATTGAATGACCTATTCAACGATGTATCACACTTGCATATTAGATTTGTGGTTCGGTACTTAGCTCAAGAAGTAATGAGAGTGAAAGAGATCCTATATGGCGTACGCAAGAAAAAATAAAGTTGATGATGGTCGTCAGAAAACGAAACGTTGAATGGCAAATCCAAAAACACTAATATTTAGCGGAATAAAGTGGTATGTGAATGTGTAATTAATTTTAAAATCGGTTAATAATAGGGTTAGAAAAAATAAAATACATTTTTAAAAATTTTGGTTTTTCCCGTATATCTTTGGAACTATTCGGAAAACTGACATTTTAAACGGCATTTTGAGGCAGAAATGCGCAACTTTGCCTTAATTTAACCGACTTCGTATTCCATGGTTTCCAAGATCCCCATGGATAGACTCGAATTTGTTACACCAACATGTTAAAATTATTAAATTAAATAGTTAATATCTTCATTTTAATATTACAATATCACTAAATAAAACAAAACCTACTTATACCAAAGATTTGCTATAATAAAACCAAAATTTAAATCTTTAATTTGAGTATATCATATTCTTAGAAATACAAATTGTAGGCTCAGATTTAAAGTACGATATTTTATTTTAAATGAGGCGTAATTTTGCTTTGAGAAGTTGTGTTTTTATTTTAAACATACTAACATTTTCGAATTAACTTTTCAGATTCGGTAGAATCTTCAATATAACAAAATCATATATTTATTTCTAAAGAAACTTTCGACTTATGCTGAGCTACTGATATCTTCATTCTAAATCTTTATAGTAACAATTTGATTCAATTGCATGCATAAAAATAAATCTTTCATATGTTACAAATAACGATGTGTGTATTTAATTTAAATAAATTTAAATGAAGATTTTAAATTCTCAAATTAAAACAATATAGTCTTGGGGATATACAAAGCTAAGATAACCTTATACTAATATTATTATGCTTAAATTTAGTATATTCTTTTTTTCCGTGAAGTGGAGATTTTTTGAGAAATGAAAAAAAATATGATTAATAATTGCAACTGCATATTTAAACGTGATTTTTAATTTCGAACAACTTGTTATTATAACAATTTTTGATATTGTTAAATATAAAGGTACTGTACTCTAGACTAAAATTCGTATTTTTTGACTTACCTCATATAGGATTGAATAAATTTCATATTTGATGAGTGTATTTTAGAATTTGCAGAACTTTTTATAAAAAATATTTTTTTTTCGTAAAATTATTTTTAAAAAAGTTTATCATATGTTGCCAACTTAAGTAAACACACTGTATATATACAGGGTAATTAAAAAACATATGCCATGGTTTAGTGGCAGATTCCTTGGTCACAAATAAGACAAAAATATTTTATAAACATTTTAAAAGCTATGATTTTTCTTTTTTGTGTGTTTTTGTAATATTTGGTTTAAGTTGTTATTTTCTTATATTTTTATTCTGGTTAAACAACATTTGTGGCGAACTATTTATTTTTGATGTTACAGACTCAGATAAATTTAAGATTGTTTCCTTCCTTCTTATCGTTTACATAAAATACCTATACCCAAGAAATAACAAGATAATTTATAAATTAAATGGTTGTAAGAAACAAAAAACGCACTATCTTTTTATAAGATATTTTTATATGGACAGTAAGGTACGTTTTCTTCCAATTTCTAAAACAAAAATTTCTTATTTTGTATAGCGCTTTTATATTTTTTTATACAAATTTTAACAAAATATTTGATTTTATAATATTTTTAATTGTTTTATGCAAAACAGTTTGCTATATTCGATGTAACTAGTAAAGTTACCACCAAACTAATTAAACCACAATGTAAACACACGATAACTTTGGTTTAGAACTCTACAAAGTGGCATAAGGTAGTTAGTTACAAGAGAGGCATTGGCATTATACATATTAGTAGACAAGTTAAAGGGATATCATTATCAAGTTTAAGTAACCGCAACGTAGCCCAAACTAATTATATATTTAAATAGGTAAAACACTTTAGGTATAGCCGTAATAAAGAAAGTGTCACCTTCAATACTGCCCTTGTAATATATAAGTATATGTATAGTTGAATCAGTATAAGAATAAAAAGTCGGTTCTCTTTGAAAAGAAAAAAAAGTAGCTAAAAAGGTTTGAGTTAAACTACGCCTTTGCTTTTTCTTATGTGGCGCTTCCTGCACGTGTTTGTAAAAAAGTCCATATAAAAAGCAAAGGCGGCCGCCAGTTTCAGTTAAACCTTTTAGCTACTGTTTTCATTCTTATACTAATTCAACTATAAGCTCGTGGGTATTTGAAATAAAATGAGAGTTGGCTGTAATTTTCTAAAGAATATTGTGACTTTACAGGTAGACAATAAATATTTGTAAACATTGTAACGCTTTAGTTTTATAATAAAGCTACAAGAGGTTGTTTCTCTGACATCTCACAAATTTACAGTAAAGGAAGTAGAAGCAAAAATCAATGTTCTTGATTGTAATAAGGGTCCTGGTCCGGATGGTATTACACCTTTATTTATAAAAAGATGCTGTTCCTCACTAGCTATTCCCCTCTGTACGATTTTTCAACATTCATTTGATCTTGGAATTTTTTCCTAATGTGTGGAAAGAATCGAACTTATTTCAATCTTTAAAGCAGGAGATCGAAGTTTAATCGAGAACTACAGAGGCATATCCCTGCTGTCAATAATACCAAAGATATTTGAATCCATTTTGACAGACATACTTTTTAATACATTTAGACATCATATTGGAATTGAACAGCACGGTTTCTTCGGGGCAGATCTACCTCCACAAATCATGGGTTGTATCAGGACTTCCTAATCAATAGCGTTGAGGCCGGCTTTCAGGTGGATACCATATATACCGACTTATCAAAGGCATTTGACAGTGTTTGCCACGAACTACTGTTGCTAAAGCTTAAGCGGCTTGGAGTGGATGGTGCCTTTTTGCAATGGATTCATTCTTACCTGTCATCACGAAGGCAGTCTGTTAGGCTCCATGGTGCCACATCGTGCGACATATCTGTGACTTCCGGTGTTCCCCAGGGTTCCCATTTGGGTCCCATTTTATTTATTTTGTTTATAAATGATGTAATAAGTGTTTTTAAATTTTGTCAGTGTTTATTGTATGCCGATGATTTAAAGTTTTATGCTGTTATTCGTTCTTCGTCAGATTGTCAACTGGTTCAACAAGAATTAGATTGTTTAGTCGCATGGTGTAACACAATTTTTTTAACTTTAAATGTAAATAAATGTAAAACAATGAGATTTTACAAAAACCGTTCACCTCTCATATTTCAATATCACATAAATGATATTGCTCTGGAATATGTGAGCCATTTTAATGATTTAGGTGTTATCTTTGACAGGGAATTAAATTTTAATTTACATGTGGATAGTATTGTGTTGAGAGGTTTTAGAATGTTGGGATTTTTAAAGAGAAATTGTAGTCATATAAACAACACAAAAGTAATAAAATTACTCTATAATAGTTTAGTCAGGAGCGTTCTTGAATATAATAGTGTAATTTGGGCACCATTTTACAATTGTTATGTAAATAGGTTGGAACGCGTCCAAAATAAATTTGTAAAATTTTTACTTTATAAGTACAGATTTCCCTGTCAAAATTTAAGCCATCAAACAAGATTGTTGTTAGCAGGGATGTCAAGTCTGGAGTGCAGGCGAAAAAGAGCCTTATTGCTTTTTTTGCATAAAATTGTAAATGGTATAATTAACTGTCCCGTTCTATTAGGAAAAATAAACTTTAGAGTACCAAGTCGGCACACCAGATCTAGACATCTCTTTTCTGTAAATACCCACCGAACAAATTATGGTATGACGGCGTTTGTTGATCGGTTAATTAGTAATTACAACAACAATTACTCAGCCATAGATTTGTTTTGTGCTACAACAGAGACATTAAAAAGACGCACATAGGAAGTGTAATGTTTGTGTTTCGTAGATTTTTTTGTTTTTGAGCGTTTTTTACATTTTATATATTTAACTTTTATATTTTAACTTATTTTAAATATGTGTTTTTTTAATTAGTGTATATATATTTTTTGTTTTTGTTTATGTTGTACTATTTGGAATTATTTTATTCAGTAATGTACTGACAAATAAATAAATAAATAAATAAATAAATAAATAAATAAATAAATAATCTATTCTGTAAAAAGCTTTTTTTTAAGTAGAAAAAAAACTAAAGGCATCTGGAAAGCCGAGTACACTGTGGTGGCCCAAAAATTTGAATAAATGTATAAATTGGTTTAATATAAGGATTTTTTTTTAAATCCATGTTGATATAATAATACAACATTCTTATATCCTTTTCAAAGTATTGACATTAACCTAGAGTAACTTCTTCCGTAAAAAATTACAAAACTTAATAATTTGTTCCGTACAAAAAGGAATTATTCTTACAAATAAAAATGAGCAATATTTTTTTAAAATCTCACGACCCACAAAATTATGAAAATTTATCACAAACAGATTTAAAGATATAAGATAAAAACCATCTTTGGGTTCACCCTTACAGGAGGCTTTAACCCCGCGAAGAAGCATGTTTAAGCAATTTATTTTAAAATTATAAGGCTAGAAAGTGCCTTAAGCATGTGTGCATAAGGTGGTTTAAAGGGTAAACTAAAAGCAATTATATTTAATATCAATCAGGCCCTTTATAAGAACAAATGGTTTTGATCGTACTTATCTATACAGTACAGCCTAGTAAAAGAACATTTAGCAAAGCACAAATCAGACGCAATCCTTTAATTTAATTATAATATTAATAGTATTAGCATTCATCCGCCGAATTTTGTAATGTTATCAAAATTCAATCTTAATAATCTAACGGCCAAGTGATGATCGCGTTGTTAAATTTAGCAATGGACTTAGCAATTGTTAAAAGTTAACAACGGTTTAGAATGTTTAACAAAACGTCATTGTCAGTGTTATTCAATGATTTTAGTAGGCGACCTGTCAAAATCTGACATTTTGTTAAACATTTTAAACCGTTGTTAACTTTTAACAATTGCTAAGTTAACAACGGTTTAGAATGTTTAACAAAATGCCAGATTTTGACAGGTTGCCTACTAAAATCATTGAATAACACTGCCAATGACGTTTTGTTAAACCTTCTAAACCGTTGTTAACTTTTAACAATTGCTAAGTCCATTGCTAAATTTAACAATGCGATCATCACTTGGCCGTAAATATTGTAGGAAACAACAGCCTTGATATGCAAGTTACAATCTTACTAAAAGCAATGATTGATAATATATTTTTGCTAAAAGCTAAAAAGTAAAAGTGATCTGTTCATAGTAAAAACAACATTTAACTTTTAAAACGACTTGCCACACACAAGGAAATAAGGCTCACCAAAGAAGTAGTAGTAGTAGTAGTAGTAGTAGAAAGTAAACATTTATTTTTAATACTAGGATCTGTAACTAAATAGTTAAAGTAAATATTTTTGGCTAATAGCAGTAAATTATTAAAATTTGTTAATATTTTTTTTAGTAATAAGGGCCTATTTAGGCCTAATTAAGTTAAAATTATTAAGTACAGTGGTGTCTCAGGGGACCCCTATTAAAAATTATTGTAAAAAAATGTACCTTACTGAAAATTTTGCAAATTTTATTATTATTATTTTTAGATTAAGCAAGTAAAAACACAACTTTTTTGTCTTTTGGTATTTTTTTTGTCGTACTCGAGGTTTAAATTGAAATTTAGTTTTTAAAAGTTTTTTTTTATGGGGTCTAGAGAGTTGCAATGAACTGGTTTTGATTTGAAGCAAAGCATGATAGAAAAAAATGCCAGAAAAAAAGTTGTACTTTTTTTTGCTTAATTTATATTATATCAAAATTGCAGTGGCGTACATTTTTTCACAATTATTTTCGATAAAATGTCCCTTGGACATAATAATTTTAATTTAATTAGACTTAAACTAGGCCGTCATTAATAAAAAGAAGCCTAATAGATTTCAAAAAAATCGGCTACAGGAAATTTAAGATAATAACTAAAAACCAGTTTAACACCCCGTATCTTAGAAAGTGAGCATTATTGGACCCATATTTATAAAAACATATACATACGTTTTAATATTTTTCAATGAGGAATAATCTTCTTAATTTAGCCAATCTTGTTTCGAACACCATGTATATTTTTAAGCAGTTGTATTTAGCAATATTTTAAAAAGGCTAATATTTTTAATAAAATAATAAAATGCGGTTTAAGCTGAAGTCTGCAACTATCATTCGCTTTTCGGACGCGATTTTAAACCTAGGAATCTTTAGACGGTTGTCTTGAAGAATAAGCGTTTAAAAAGCTCCTAAAATGTTTCCATATAGTGTCAACATCAATTTTTACATTGCCCATATCAAACCCATCTGTCCTGTTTGATGTATAGTCAAGGCAATGAAGCAAAAAAAATCTCGATTTTTTCCGCACGCCGGATCGGAATGCGGTTTGCTGCATTCGCTTGAAAAAATTATTTGTAAAATTCCCCCGTAATTTCCGGGATGTACAGACCGGAAATTGCCTTGCTGCAGCCAAAAATGCATTTAAAAAATGCATTTTCTGAAACGCATTTTGGAAGATTTGATAACTTTGTAAATAAGAGTCAGAACTGGCTCAAGTCGGGTACCCGGGGTTTTTAAGGTCGCTGATCGCGACTATGATGTTCAAATTGACCAACAGCTGACCTGGAGCTCAGGAACGCCGATGAACATCATCTCCGTGGAACTCTTCCAAAATTTACGCGGGGAAGGAGAAAAACTCGGCGCTCGGGGGGTTTTTAGGTCGCTAAATTCAAATATGGCAATGGCGAACATCCATCCCCCGGACACCTGGTGCGTCCGAACCTAGACCTTGACGTCATCTCCGAGAATTTTCCTGACAATATCTACAAAAACAACCCAAAAATCATAAAGCGGGGGTTTTTTGAGGCCCTGAATCCAAATTTTACGTCAAAAACGACCCCCTGAACACCTGGTGCCCCGTAACCTGGCCCTGAATGTCATCTCCGAGAATTCTCCTGACCATATAGACAAAAACAACCCGAAAATCATTGAGCGGGTGATTTTGTGGTGCTGAATCCAAACGATCCCCTGAACACCTGGTGCATCGGAACCTGGCCCTGGACGCCATCTCCGCGGGTTTTCCTGACATGATCGAAAAAGACGAACCGAAAAACTTTAAGGGGGGTTTTTTTGGGGCGCTGAATCCGAATTTCATGTTGATAACGACCCTTCGAACCACTGGTGCCCCAAAACTTGGCCTTGGGTGTCATCTACGAGGGTTTTCCTGACACAATCGAAAAAGACGAACCGAAAATCGTGAAGGGGCGCTGATGATGACGAAGAAAATGCTGGTTCCGGTGCACCAGGTGTTCAGGAGATAGTTTTCGACGTAAAATTTGGATTCAGCGCCCCAAAAAATTCCCGCTCAATGATTTTCGGGTTGTTTGTGTCGATATTTTCAGGAAAATTCTCGAATATGACGTCCAGGTCTAGGTTCGGACGTCCCAGGTATCCGGGGGGTATTCGCCGATGCCATATTTGAATTCAGCGACCTAAGAACCTAAAAAAAAATAGCAATTAAAACAACAATTTACATGACAGGGCGCGCTGCGGTAAACGCACCGCAAATTCTACCTGTTTCAAATTTCACGCCGGTAAAAAGTCACTGAAATTGCATAGGGCACCAAGATTGTGGGTAGGCAGAGCCAATAACATAAACAAGGAATACATAGACTTACAATATTACAGAGCTTACTTTATTATAATTTTAAGAGTAAAATATAAATTTGCGGTGTATTTGCCGCAGGCGCGTCCGCCGGAGGGTTAAATAAACTTAAAATGTAACATATTACTGTTCTTTAAAAATCATGAGATCAGATATGGTTAGTTTTGGTCAACAAGTTTTCGATAGAAATTCGCTTTAAAAATTAAATTGTTTGATCACTCACAGCTAAATTCCCATCATTTTTTTCACTGCACTCTTCCATTGTACTATTTTCCATTAAACTTTGTAAAACACAATTAAATTTGTTTGTCGACGCCATATTCATTGACAGTTTGGAGATTTTCGGCGCTAGGTGGCAGAAAGTGGAACTATATTGAAATAAACAGGCTAGGCAAGTGATGAAACGTCATCGTTCCAAGTCATTTGCCTAGCGGTTTAATCAATTGTACGACATATATATATATATATATATATATATATATATATATATATATATATATATATATATATATATATATATATATATATATATATATATATATATATATATATATATATATATATATATAAAAAGAAATAAAAGACAAAAAACAATTACATTGTACAAAATCGAACAACTCAACTTACATTTGACTATAATAGTGTGGTGTAAGTTTAATAAATTGTAAAATGCCATTCTTTCCTGCTTGCTAATCACAAATGTGTTTTTTCAAGTAAATTTGATTTTTTTTGGACCTACTGTTTTGGGACTTAAAGGGCGTGTTGATACCATTTATTTTTATATAATCTTCCATTTGAAATTTTAACAAAGTGTCAATAAATAAAAAAAGTGACGGATGTGGCTGATAAAAAGAGTTATTAAAATGCGAATGAAATGACTCACATGCATTAGTCGTTCGAGTTAATGATGTACTATTTTCTGCCCATAGTTGTGGAGGAAAATGTGCATCTTCCGATATATAATTATCGACCAAACAGTCTGCAAACTTTTGTACTTTTTCACTTTGCGGTTGAATTGTACATAGTTGAAAAACAAAAGCGTCGCTCACTTTTTCTGGTTTCAGAAATAACAGTCCAAAACAGTAACCAAGCCACTGTCCAATTTTAGGGGATTTGTCTTTTTATTCTGCAGTTAATTCTAGGTGCTGTATTTGCCGCCACTAGGCTTGCGTCAAATGGAACCTGCATCCAACTATTTGGGTTTCTGGCCATACATCTTTCACGGCCTTTTAGATAGCTTTTTCGAAATCCGTTACAATATACTTCGGCATAAGTTGTAAGTCATTTTTCGTGGCATGATAAACAAGGCGTTCAAGGCACTTCTTGTAAGTACACTTGTTTTTTGTTTTAAGTAAGCAAAAAGCCAATGGTATGTAATGTCCCGGTAAACGTTGAGTAAAAAATTTGGTGCAATAATTGAAAGTTCCATCCATGTACACCTTTTCAGCTAAACATAAAGGTTGGTTTTGGTCGTGAAAATTACAATATTTCTATTGCTATAATTTTCCAATAAAAAGTCTTCTTGTCTATTAGTTATGGGCTGTAGGTCATTTAGAGCTCTATTCACTTCTAGGCAATGTGGGCATTGATTTCTTTCTGGCATTATACATATTTTCCTTGATACATTTGAGATCACTAATTTGCAAATGTTTGTCGCTATTGGGCAAAATAGAGCATAAAATTTTGGATGCCCGTTCGCAATGATCATCCGTTGCTTTACGTTTAGCAGCCGCTGAAATGTGCTGCCGCTGAAGTACACGATCAATTATGTTTTCGTGATTATGGTCAACATTTCCAGAGCTCGCAGTTCTTCCAGTTCCTTATCCAATAGTGAGTAGTACGGCTTTACATTTTTCTTGGTACATCGCCATCGGGTTTCACAAGATAATAGCACACGATTAAAACTAAATTTGTAATTGTTACCAATAATCTGAGCACGTTGGCTAACAGTTTCACTTATCGCCCACATATTCTTTCGATGCACTTTTAGATCATTTTTAAATGCCCAAAAAAAAAACAAGTGTGATAAATAAATAATTTAAAAAGTACCTCTTTAGCAAAAATGTTATCTTCAAAATAGTTTATAAATTTTATCCGTACAGTCAAGCGATATTTCTTTTAAGTAAAGTAAAACCTTAAAATCTCTCTCTGAAACCAAGCACGTTCTCCAGCCTAGTTATTACTTTTAAAAGCTTCCCCACGCGATGCTTTCTACATTTCTGTTTAAATTACCATCGTCACATTACATTTCGAGAAATAAGGTATTTCTTGGTTTCTTGTTCAGCATATTTGGAAAACATATTGTACGGCTTAAATTACTTTCTTGATAACTTTATGATGAAAAGCTATTGTCTTATATGATCCCTTTTTTGATTTTTGTTCTGTTTTAACTAATTTACAAGCGGAAAAATATTTTTTACATGGTGTTATTTTATTTTTTTATATTAACCAATTTTTTTTTATTTAATTAACGTATATCTTATCTAATTGGTCATGTTATTTACAGGTTGGGTTAGGTTAGGTTTAAAGTGAGTGGACTTTTTACGCCCTCCACTGCGACCGCTTGGTCTATTGTGGTTCACACCTTTGTATATTTCTCCCAATAGGATCAGACTTCTAATGAATCCAATATCAGATTGGGAGAAAGTTCTTACATCTCCTCTGACCCGTGTCGCTACCGGACACGAGCACAATTGTGTTCTCGTGTCTCTGTCTCCTGGAAAGTTTGACGAGCAGACGATTAGATCCGTCATGCCCTCCTCTCCCGGTCTAGTGATGTGGGTAACTACCAGGTTGTTGTTACAGGAACCAGATGTTCCTTCTAAGCCGTGTCTCCGGCCTTGGTTATATAAACTGATATTACGTCACTAAGGTAAATATTTTACATCTTTAGAAAATGCAGGATTGGACTTACCATCACACTTGTCGGGCCCAATTTTTGACATATGTTAATTTACATACCTGGAAGTGATTTGTTTAATACTTTGATAATTTTTTGTCAAAAAAGGTACTTCGCATTTATTTAAAATTAATTAAGACATTTTCGCAAAATTAAATTTTTATGTAACACGGAACACATTTTCAAGAATGAAATACTAGTCGATTTTATTTTTTCTTAGAATGTAATATTGACAAGAGTTTTTAAGCCTCTCTAGAAAGATAATGAATGCCTATTTTGTAGCAAATATGCTGACATGCACCTAACTTATGGACAACTACTCGAAAATTGTGTCGAAGCACACCTTAAAAAAATTGATTGATTAAATTATAAGAAAATAGTTCCAACTTAGTCTTTTTGAAATTTTGTCAAAAAAATCATGATCATTATGTAAAAAACACAAGAATGTAGATTATGTTAAAGCTTCCTCTTTTTCACTTATTGTTAGACAGATTTTCCAAACGGGCTTCCTGTACTTCTATGAATTTTCTTATTTAATGAATGTTTTCTTGTTGCACTTAAAACAACCTTGCAGGATTATCTCTTATTTCATCGCAATGTTGTATTATTTTTTGTATTATCTCTTGCCTGGTGTGCATCGGCCTAAAATACACAAGTCTCTTCAAATCTCCCCAGAAAAAAAATCCAGAGGGACATATCGGGCGACCTCAGAGGCTATGGAATAGACCCATGCCGACCTATCCATCGATTATTAAAATTGTATTTTAAATGCTGACGTACTAAATTGCTAAAATGGGGTAGTGCTCCAGCATATTGTCTAATAATCAATTTAGCTTTTGTTGCAAGAACTGCAGATACATGGCTGCATTTAATCTACCCTCAATAAAAAACGGCCCAAAAAGATGATTTTCAATAACACCGCCCACACGTTAACCATAAATTCTTGTTGTTTCCTAGTTTGTAGTATCCCATGCGGATTTTCTTCATGCCAGACATGCACATTGTAAGAATTTATTACGCCAACTTGGGTGAAATCGGCTTCATTCGCAAACAAAACAATACTTGTGAAATGGGGATTTTGCATAAATTGGTGAAAAAACCAACTTGCATAATTAAATCTTGCAGGATAATGAATGGGCAACATGGCATGCACTTTTTTAACATGATACGAGTAAAATAGTTGTTTTTTAAGGGTTTTATGAACAACCCACTTTGTCGTATGAAACTGAGCTGATAGCTTTCTTACACTAGTAAAGTGGTTCTCCTCAATCTTATTTAGTCTCATTTAATTGAGGTTTCCTTGCTTTTCTTGAGGCCCTTTTCCTCCACCACGTGGTGTAAAACTTTCTAAAGTAGGAGGCAAGCTTAGCCATATCGTTTGATTTTTTTGCTTAAGTTAATCCCTGTTTTCTTAAGGGTATAATTAACTCTCTCAAAAGGGTTCTACATTTTTGCAATAAGAGTAATTCAATATTTATTTTTTTCTAGACATTTAAAAACTCTCAATAATACATTGTAAGAAAAATAAAAACGGCTAGAATTTTATAATAGTAATCCGCTCTGTTACATAAAAACTTAATTTTTGCAAAAACGGCTTGACTTTTCGAAATAACTGTGGAGTACCTTTTTTGGCAGGAAAGGGCAATGGTTTAAAAAAAATTACTTTGTAGATATGTTAATTAACATAAGTATGTTCCAAATTAGGACCAACAAGTGTAATGGGAAGTCCAATCCTGCATTCCCTATAGATGTAAAATATCCATCGTTGTGTAGTAATATGAGTCTATACAGGTTAAGTCTGTGAAGTGGGACCCCCCATTTATTGCTTTAAATATTCAAATTGGAAAAAAAATGTTTTATACAAAAATATTTTGGTTTTTGCTGCTCTATATTTTGCGAATAACGTTATGTATACAGGATGTATCAAAAAGCCCGTACAAAGACATAGTTGATTTTTTTAAATGACTCCCTATATTTTTTGTTAAATTTTTGTTTTCTACATAAAATTCTAGATATTTTTTATCTGGCATATCATATCCCTATATTCAATTGTTTACTAGATATTCTTATTTAAATTCAAATTTAGAGTAAAAAAATCCGCTCATCTATTAATGTTGTTTTACGTTTCTATGGTTTTAGCAGTATTTGTAGAGTGACAAAACAGCCATAGTAATAATTAATAAGTAATTAGATATCACATGACGAGTATAAATAGGTAAAACCTTAAACAAACCAAAAAACGATTAAAACAAATTTTTTCCAGATTAATAAAACTGTCATTTTGGCATTTTTATTAATCTCTATAGCATATATGCTTATTATGCAACTCTCAAAAAACCGCTGAAACCATAGACACGAAAAAATATTTAAAATTTTATGTAGAAAACAAAAATTTCAAGAACAAAGTCATTTAAAAAATGAACTTTGTTCTTGTACGGACTTTTTGATACACCTTGTATACCTAACGTTGTTCGCAAAATATAGAGCAGCAAAAACCAAAATATTTTTGTATAAAACATTTTTTCCCAATTTAAATATTTAAAGCGATAAACGGGGGGTCTCACTTCACCGAGTTACCCTGTATAACCAAAATAAAATATTGAAACTTAACTAAACTGATTAAGTTGGTTTAAAAGTTGAAGCCAAAAAAGTGATTTGCTAGGTACCTCTTTAGGGTCTTGAATCTTTGATAAATATATATATATATATATATATATATATATATATATATATATATATATATATATATATATATATATATATATATATATATATATATATATATATATATATATATTATATATATTTATAAAAAAAAAAAAAAACACAAGGGGGCCCCAAAAAAATTCCGCAAAACTTTTATATTTTTAAAGGTTTTTTTTTTAAAAAAAAGGGGAAAAACGGAAAAAAATTTTTAAAAAATTTTTTTTTTTTGGGTATATTTTAAACCTTGGTGCTTCAACCTCTTTCCCCTTAGAAGGAATCAAATCAAACTACAAAAAATCTAAATATTGTTCGGCTGTGAGATTATCAGTATGGTCCCAAAAATTCTATTGTTATTATTGCCTGTCCATACATTTCCCCTTTTTTGGGGACCCCCACTGGGCCATGTATCCAGTGTGGATTTTTAAAGACCAAAATCAATAATTTTGTCTATTAACAACGCCTTTAAAAAAAAACAAAAAAAATGTTTTTTTGTGGGGGGAGAAAATGTTGTGTAAAGGTTTTTTTTTGGATAAACTTGTTTATCTTTCCCCCTCACAAAACAAAAAAGCCTATCTTTTTAAAATTTTCTTGAGGGGGCCTTTTTTATGGATGATATTTATTATCTGTCATAAACCTCAGAAAAGTAGATTGTGGCACATTGTTATCTCGGCTAAACGAAACAGTTAAGGCATGTGGATTCTTATAAATAGACAACAATATATCAATTTTTTATCTTCGCTTAAAGCAAAAAGTCGACCACGTCTTGGTAAATCACTCACTGAGTTTCTTCAAACTCGTTGAATATCCCACAGCTGACGGTGTAATATTTTTTGGAACTTAAATTTTTTTTTTTCAACCCCTTTCCCTTTTTTCTTTTTACAAAAAAAATCAGGGGTTAAAAATAAAGCAGCGCAGATTTGAAACCGATACCACCTTTACACCTAAAAAGACTATTAACAATGCTGCAGTGAAATTACTAAAAAAATATGAAATTAAAAAAATAATTTTAAAGATGATCGATAAATTACGTAGGTATGAATTTTTTGTGTTTACTTTAAGTAACCCCTCATTAAAAAAGTAGTGTCAAGGTTATCGGAAAATGTGGACTTTATGGTTGACACCATATCAACATGAAAAAAAATTTTTTCCCCACATAATTTACCCCAATTACCCCTCAATAAGTTAATACAATTTTAAAGGGGTTTGTTAATTTTTATATATATATATATATATATATATATATATATATATATATATATATATATATATATATATATATATATATATATATATATATATATATATATATATATTTTATATATATATATTATATATATATATATATATATATATATATATATATATATATATATATATAAGAGAAGGATAGATCACGCCCCCCCAGTTAAGAAAGGAAAAAAAATTTTGGGGGCCCCGCAAAAAAGGCCCCCAGAAAAAAAAACCCCTTTTGCGTCGGTTTTGGGGGGGTATATTTTCCCCAAAACCACTACAAAAAAAAACCCCCAAGGGGGGGGGCCCCTCCCCCCACCTTTTAAAAAACCCCAAAGGGGGGTTAAAAAAGGCCCCAAAACAAAGCCCGGGGAAAAATTCAAGAAACCAAAAAGCCGGAACACCATATTTTTAAAGGGGTTTGGGGAAAACCCTTTTTGGTTGTTTTGTCCCAAATTATTTTCCCCTTTTTTAAATTTTTCCGGGGGGCCCCGAACGGGGGTCTTTTTTTAAAAAAAAAGGTTAACCTTTTTGGGGGGGGCCCCAAGGGGGAAGGGGATAAGGGGAGGGAAGAAAAAAAAAAAAAAGGGGGAAAAGGTTAGAGGAGGGAAAAAGGGGTTTGAAACCCAAAAAAATTTAAAAACCCCGAGGAAAGGGGGCAGTGGTCTGTTCTTATACATTATTTTTTGGGGTACCAGTGAATTACTAGGTACTTTAAAAAAAATTTTTAAGGGGAACTTAATATATATTTTGAATGAAAATGCTATAATTTGAGAAAACTTTAAAAAAAACCTAAATTCTGACAATTTACCCATTTAAAAATATAAAAATAATTTAATTCAGTAAACACATACAAAAACGAGATTTATTATTAATTTTTAAAAAAAAAAAAGGGAGCCAACAACCACTACCACAAAGGGGGGACCTAATCAACCTTTTAATTAATTTTCTCTTTTAATCTGAGGAGATATTCATATATTGTTTGAGGTTTTCGATATCACTGTTCTTATTCTGGTATTGTTTTCTAAGTAAATATGAGTCATTTTAAGAATGTTCTTTTTTTTTAAAAAAACAGCTCTATCCAAGGGGCTCAGCACTACCCCCTCTATCATGTGACCAGGTTAAAAAAGTGTTAGATAAAGCACAAGAGGGAATTGCCCTTTTAACAATCACTCCTTTTGGGGGGGAATTCGACCTTTCAGGTTTCCTTTTCGTTTGGCCAACATAGCAATGGGGAAAATCCCATTCATGAAATTTTATAAATAATATTACAGGACTCCAAAGGGGTTGAGGAGTTTTCGTTTTTTTAATACAGTCTATTAACAGTCTTGGGGGTTTTTTTTTTGCTATTTTAATTTTAAAAGGTTTTTTAAATTTAAATTTTTAGGTTGTTAATAAAAGGTAAAGAACAAAAAAAAATTTTGTTTTCTTCCAGAGTGTTTTGAGAAATATGAGGTTCCCTTTTTTGAGATATATTTTTTGTGATTGGGGTTTTGCTGAGAATTTTGGGGGGTTTAGGCTGGGGAAAGTGGTGAATAATGTTTTCTGGAATATTGTACTGTGTACTGAAAAAAAAAATTTTTTTACTAGACTCTCCGGGGAAAATTGTCCATCATAATGCCCTTAAGTAAGTTCAGAGTTTCTTTTCTGAGTCGGGGGAGTTAATTTAAAAAATTTTTGTTTTCATACCCAATAATAAGTTGGGGTTTTTTTTTTAAGAATTTTTAGGATCGGGGAAATTTGGGGAACCTTTTGGGCAATAAGGTTTCCTGTACCAAATGGTTTTAAGAATATTGTTGTTTGTTCTCTTGACTAGCATGTCAAGGAAGGGAACGCTGTTGTTTTGGTTTCCCCCTTTTTTCCGTAAATTGTATGTGTCGGGAAGGGGGAAAAGTTCTAGAGCAGTTTAATTTGCCGAAAAGGAGGGCTAAGATAAATCGTCGACATATCTTTTTACAAAAGGTTTTGGAAAATATATAAAAAAAATTTTTAAAATTTTAAAAAAACCTTTAAAAAAAACCTTTTAAATTTTGCCCCTTTTTTAAAAAAAAAAAAAATAAAATTTTTTTAGGGAAAAACATCAAAAAAAAAAAATTTTTGCGGGGCCCCAACCCACTTCGGGGGGACGGCAATCAACCTAATTAATTTATCTCTGTGTAATCTGGGGGGGATATTCATATATTGTGCTGGGGGGTTTTTGATATCACCGTTCTTATTCATGGTATTGTTTTCTAAGTAAATATGGGGGAAAATTTTAAGAATGTTCTTTTTTTTAAAAGCAGCTTATCCAAGATTTCCGCACTACCCGATTAAAAAAAAAAATTTTTAATATTTAAGATATAAATTTTTCCCTTTTTTTTTTTAAAAAAAAATTTTTTAAAAAAAATTTTTTTAAGGCCCCTTAAAATTAAAAAAAAATTTTAAAAAAATTTTTTAAAAATATTTTTTCTATATAAAAATTATATATATTTTAAAATATATTTAATTTTTTAATTTTATATAAAAAATATTTAATTTTTAAATTAAATTTTAAAATTCTTTTAAAATTTTTTAAAAAATTAATTAATTAAAAAACAAAAAGGGTTGAAACGAAGAACCCCTTTTTATTTTTTTGGGAAAAATAACCCTGTTTTTAAATTTAAAAATTTTTTTTCTTTTCCCCCAAAATTTTTTTGTGCATTAAACCACAAAAAAAAATTTAGGGGTTTTCCCAAAAAAAGGAAAATTCCCTTTATTTTTTTAAAAAAAATTTTTTTTTTTAATAAAATTGTTGGTTTTTTTTTAAAATTTTTTTTTTATTTGGGGTTTTTAAATTTTTCTTTTAAAAAAATAAATATTATTTTACCCCATAAAACCCCTTCCCGGGGAAAGCCCTAGGAAATAAATTAACAAAAGTTTAGAAACAATGGGTTTTTTTAACCCTGGCCTTTTCCCCCAAAAGGGAAAATTTTCCAAAAATTTTTTTAAAAAAATAAAATTTTATTATATATATATTATATATATATATATATATATATATATATATATATATATATATATATATATATATATATAATATATATATATATATATATATATATATATATATATATATTACTTCAAATCATTGTATTTTATTTAAAAAACAATAGTATTTAAGCTTCAAAAATTTCGGTTCAAGTTCAATGGTATAATAGCAAAACAAATAAAAATAGAATGATAATAAATAGCACTTTAAACCAAATCACACACTTCGTATACACTGGATTTAATTAACTTTTATAACTTTAACCTTGGAATTGTAAACAGCAACTAAATTTTATTGTTTTGTTACTTACACCCATGCTTAATTTTCCGTTAAGTTATTTAATAAATCCGAAAGTTAATCTTAGTAAATATTGCAAATGTTTTATCAATAAAAACAAAATTAACAAGCTACATGTAGTGCATTTTGTTTAATTTTATCTAGTTGGAAAAAGGATAGTTTAAAAAAAAAAAAAATATATATATATATATATATATATATATATATATATATATATATATATATATATATATATATATTTTATATATATATATATATATTTTATATAATATATATATATTATATATATAATATTTTTCTTTTTTAAAAGGAAAAAAAAAAAAAGTTTTTTTGTTTTTTTTTTCTTTTTTTTTTTTTAAAAATTTTAAATAATGTTTTTTTTTAAAATAAATTTAAAAAAAAAAAAAGGGAAAAATTTTTAAATAAATTTTTTTTAATTTATTTTAAAAAGAAAAAAAAAACAAAAAAAGTCACTCCCCTTGAAAGATAAGTGACATAAGTACAAAAATCAGACAAAATATGATAAGCTGGAGAAGTAACATGACTTAAAGTACCTCAAACCTTCCACTGAGGCACTAATATTCTCTTATATCCATCACCGTGAGGCCATTGTCGCCACCG